>ML795924.1:299101-313335 GCA_009831015.1 Picea engelmannii
AGAATCATATTAGACAATACATGCACACCACGAGGTAGTTGATCCCAGAGCTTCCCTGTAATTGACTTTCAAATTCATCACTAGAACAAACATTGATCACCAGGAGAAGAAACCCATGTTAGGAAATATAATTCCACATTAAACCTAATAGAAGAGAGGAAGACAAATTTAAGAAAAAGACTAGATGACAAAGCAATCACACATAACACATAGATTTTACCCAGGAAACCCAAACGAGAAAACTAACATTCCTTGAGCGTCTTTATCTCTTGTTGTCTTATTTATTCAAAATAAAAGGTTACATGACTAACCTTGGTCTACACATAAGACACAATCAACATCATGCCTTCTTATTGTTACAAGAACAACCCTGTAACCAATTCATCTTACATCTATGTGACCAACAACCTCTAATGGTTTCTTGATTAAAGATTAGCTTTTACAGCATTACAAAACACTTTATTTATAGGCTTTATAGTAGGAAAACCCCTAAAGAAGGGCACTCAAAAATGGTTACATATCCACACAAATAATTGGATACAAATCCCATGAATCTCAGGATTCTATTACAATCGACTACCAAGTTGGATTACCAATCGAATACTAGTCGACCTTTAGTTGTTCTTCAGTCGGTTGCCACACGACTGAATGTCAACCTCTTGTTAGTTGACCTCTTTGACTTGTTGTCGATCACTTCAACTTCAACTTTCATGGTTGAACACTTCGACCTTTGACTTTCATTGTTGGTCGATCCACCTTGACTCAACTTTCACTGCAAAGAATATAACAACCCAACATTCTCCTACTTGTTGTCTTCTTTGTTGAACTGGGATTTTCCTAAACTTTTGTTCATAGACCTAGGGAAACAATGCCCATTGTCTCTCTGCACCAATAGAACTTCTTAGCACTCACAAACTTGGTCAAAGAGTCTGCTATGTTTTCCAATGTGTCTACTTTCTCCAGCAAGGCATTGTTTCTTTCCACCATGTATCTTAGGAAATGGTATTGTAAATCAATATGCTTAGTATTGGAATGATAAGATGGGTTCTTTTCCAGAAATATTGTTCTTTGATTGTCGCAACTTATCTTCATATATCTCTACTCAAACCTTATCCTTGAACATAGTCGTTGCAACCATATTGCTTCTTTTCTTCCATGGGTGTATGTCATTTATTCAACTTCTATTGTTGACAAGGCTACGACTGTCTGCTGCTTACTCATCCAATTGATTTCTCCATCGAACATCTTGAACACATATCCACTAGTCGAAATTCATCAATCAAGATCTCCAACCTAGTCGGTGTTGAAAAATCCATGCACATCTACTTCATTGTCATCTCCAAGTTTCCCTTGGTAGCATATAGCATAGTATTTTATACCACACAAATACCTGAATACTCTCTTGGTAGTTGTCTAGAGCTCCTTTCCTGGTGTCGACATGTATCTTCTCAACACTCCCACTACATGGGCAATGTTTGGTCGAGTGCATACCATAGCATACATTAGAATACCAATATCACTTGCATAGGGGACACATGTCATATCCTCTATGTCTTCCTATGTCTTTGGACATTGTTCAACAGTTAGACTTACTCCCACGGGAATAGGCACCTTTACAGGTTTGCAATCCTACATGTTTAAATGTTTCAAAACTATTTCAATATAATTCTTCATATTCAACTGGAGATTTCTAGTTGTCTGATCTCTCTTGGTCTCCATTCCTAGAATGAATCTTGTTGCACTGAGATCCTTCATGTCGAACTTGGAGGATAGTTGCTTCTCCACCTCCTTTATTGTATCCATGTTGTTTCCAATTAGTAACATGTCATCGACACAATTCTACATATATGCAACACCCACCTTCTAATATATGCAGTGATCATCTTTGCTTCTCACAAATCCCAAATTGCGGATGTATGTGTCGAACTTTTGGTAACATCCTTGGTGATTGCTTTAGACCATAAAGGGATGTTTTTAGTTTGCACACTAGCTCTTTCTTTCCCTTTACTATAAATCCTTCAGGTTGTTTCATGTAGATTTATTCTTCCAAGTCCTCGTGTAGGAATGTTGTCTTCACATGTTGTAGCCATATACATTAGTACTCTAATGGAATTTAATTTTTCAATAGAGGAAAAAATTTCACCGAAGCCAACTCCTTTCAGTTTGGAATATCCTTTCGCTACCAGTCGAGCTTAGAATTTCTCGACTTGACCTATTGCGTTCATATTCTTCTTGAATACCCACTTGCTACCGACGATATTTATTCCACTAGGTAATTCAACTAAATCCCATGTCTCATTCTTATGCGAGATTCTACCCTCTGCCAATTCAATTTCCTCCCTTACCGACTTGGGCTCCTTGCCAATGGTATTTAACACAAATTTGGAACGGAAGTCAAGTGGAATATAACTTTTGAATGTTTTTCTTACTCATTTGGACCTTCTTACAACCGAGGTAGGTTGTTCCACCTATTCATCTGATTGAATCGACTCATATGAACCATGTTCTTCTTTGTTCCTCAGTTCAAACTGCACCTTCTATGGATCATTTTTTTTTAACCATCACTTCAGACTTGAAATTCCTTCTGAATTCTATGAATACTACATATCGATTGTATACTATTCTCCTTGATGCAGGATCCTAGAGCTTATATCCTTTCATTCCTTCTATGTATCCAATAAAAATACACTTAAATGCCTTATTTTCCAACTTGCTCCTCTTTTCCTTGGGAACATGAACAAATCCATCAAAACCAAATAATTTGAGATGTGAAAGTGAAGGCTTCTTACCAAACCATACCTCATGGGGAGTCGTGTCGACTAGTGCCGACGAAGGAGACATATTCACTAGATATATTGCAATATGGATTTCCTCTGCCCAAAATACTTGTGTGAGACCAACACCATTGAGAATGCTCCTTGCCTTGTCCATCAATGTTCTGTTCATTATCTCAATAACTCCAATTTTTTGTGGGGTATATGGTGTGTTGTTTTGGAATGCTATGCCACACTGCTTGCAGAAATGCTAAAAAGCATTTCCACATAATTCACCACTATTATCAATTCTCAACACCTTAATCTTCTTATATGTCTGGTTTTCTACAAGAGATTTAAATTCTTTGAATTTCTCAAAAACCTATGACTTCTTCCTCAATAAATATATCCATGTCTTCCTGGAGAAATTATCTATGAAGGAGACATAATACAAGGATCCACCAAGTGAAGGAATTGTTACAGGGCCAAACACATTACTATGAACCAATTCTAGAATCCTCTTTTCCCTTATTGCTCTAGATGGGAACCTAACACGATTTTGTTTTCCATATATGCAGTGTTCACAAAAATCAAATTCTAAATTACATTCAGAAAAACCTTAAACCATACTTTCTTTTATGAATATCTCAAAGTCCTTTTTCTCCAATGTGTCTCATCCTCTCGTGCCACAACATGGTCAGGTCGACTTGACAAAGCCTTGTCAATTCAGTTTGAATCGACTCAACCCGAGATGAGTCGAGTCGAGTCGAAGTCAATTCGACTTCAAGAATAGTGATGTTGTTGCATCCATTCGAGTTGACATTCCCTGACAACTTGTACAGGGTTCCAATCTAAACTCCTTTCATTAAGACCATCACACCTCTGATCATCTTGCATGTGTCCTTCTGAAATAGAGTGTGCACTCTTGTATCACTCATATTGTTGATATATATTAGGTTTCTGGACAAACCTAGAATATGCAGCACACATGGGGGAGTTCTACTCCTCCCATCCTATAGTATCAGTCAGAGTCTTCCCCGTCCAAAAAATTTGGTTATCGATTCGCCCCAAAGAACACATCTCCTCCTTCATATCGTTCATATTTGAAGAACCATTCTCTATGTGGTATCATATAATAGGATGCTCCTGAGTCGATCAATCAAACATCTTGATCTGAATTTGTACTGGTTGACACCAGATACACATCACCTCCCTTATCTAGAGTAGTCTTTCTCTTAGTTTATTGCTTCTCATCGAATCATGTACTGACTTCCATTGCCTTTGACCTGCAGTCCCTTTTATAATGGATAACTTTACTGCATTTCAAACATCTTCTTGTCAACTGAAACAGGGATTTATATCTACCCTTCGACTTAGAATTTCTACCAGAGAGTTTTCCCTTATCTCTGTCAATCGGTCAACCCCTCATTATTAATGCATCTTTGGTCGATCCTTCCATGTTATTCCTTCTCATTTCTTCTGGCAGTAGATATGCAACCTTGTATTATAGCACTAATGTGGTTGACTTACTCCATATAGCCAGGACTACATTATCCCAAGAGTCTGGCAAAAAACATAATAGGCTAATACATTTCTCCTCCTCAATGATTTTGATATTAACAAACAATAATTGGTTGAGGTAGATGGATCCAATAATGATAAAAAATTGATAGTTTCAAATGATGATGAAAATGACTCCATTGTGTAGAGCTCGGCAAGATATTTCCAACGCAATTTGAACAAGCTCAAACAGATGTCGTGTGAGAAAGATATGGCCTTTTGAAGTTTTGGAAAAAATGGTAGAAAGGAATAAATGAGGTGCCATGTGGAATCACTGGAACAATGACATGTGGAAGTACAGAAGGATGACATATGGCAATACGAAAGGTGACATATGGCAATACGGATGACATGTGGCAGGTACGGTGCTAACGTGGTAGGTACGGTGTTGACGTGCCATGTTGACAAGCAGGTGACTATGCAGGCTACAAGGAAGTGATGTGAACCAATAAGAGGCTACCACGTGGAATACTTCGACTGGAAAATGTTGTCTTAAGGGGAATAAAAATTTGTTGGGGTTCGGTGGAATCGAACTTGAGACCTTCAGGTATCAAACCAAAAGTCTTAACCAACTGAGCCAACCAAATTGTCGAATATGCCAACATGACATTCTATATTTAAGTTACATTAAAGTGAATATGCCATATACGAGCACATTAGTCAGGGTCGACCCCGCAACCTCTGGGCCAACGTCCCAACATTCCATCCAACATGCCACATGGTGCACATTGTGGAAGCCCATGGGAATCAATGTATTTAAGTTAGTATAATGCTCCAAGAGGGAATATCATGGGTCAAGTGGGGTTCGACCCCCCGACCTCTACTATATAAACCTAACACTCGACTATTGCATCAGGGTGCTAATCTGTGCCAAGAAATCAGAGTGAGTTTATGTTGTTACGCATGCCAAGAAACTATGCAATTGTAGTTTTGTGATGTTGTATTTGTGCCATTGGGAATTTTTTAGAAACATATAGAGTGTTTATAGTCAAAAGTTTTTGTTTTCCAAGGTGGAGTTGATTATGACAGTCACAACTGAGTTTGTGCAGCATATCAAAAGGTCATGTTAGAAAAATACGTTAAAGAGTCATTGTTGTATTAATCATTTTGAGCATTAATATAGTGATCTCTCATTTAGAAGCAAACCCGGAGACGTAGCCCAAGATGGTTGAACTCCATTATCAATTTGTGTAATGTGTCTTGTTATTTGTTGTTTCTATTTCTCTCAATTTCAACATTTTTATTTCCGTAAGTTATTTATTAGTTAACTAGAAATTGGAAAAGTAAGGGGATTCACATGTTAATTTGTAAATAGTCATAACGATCATAATTTTCGAATCAAGTTGGATGTAGTGTGTGTTTATGGATTAAATTAAAATCTAAGGATTTTTGGATCAAGTTGGTATCAAAGCCAAGTTTTGATAGGTATTTGCAAGTGAATGCTTACAAGGTCCAAATCCAAGTGAGGTGAAGGAACGCTTGAAGACTTCAACCCAAAAATTCAAAAAGAGTTTCAAAAACAAGGAATGGCATCCAAAGGAGGAGAAGATCCTATAATGATCTTTGAGTCTTTGACAAAGGAATTTCTCAAGATGAAGACATTGGTGGAAAAAATGCACTCTAGGGCTCAAGGAGGAGTCGAAACATCGGTAAACTCTTAAGGAGAAGGAGGAGGTGAAGAACCTCCAGAGCCTCCTTAGTCCCCATCATCATCATCATCTTCTTCTTCTGATGAAAGTGAACATTCTTATCATAAGAATAAGTCTTCTCATTCTCTTGCTCATGATTTTCCTTTATTAAAGTTAGATGTATAGTTTGATTTCTTGATTTGTGATGGAGAATTGAATGCAGAGAAGTTGGATAATTGGATCAAATAGATTGAAGTATATTGCAGGGTACAAAAAGTCATGGATGAAACTGCAAACATATAGTTGGCTACTCTTCGTTTGGGCAACACAACTTTGATATGGTGGAAGATTAAGACAAATTGATCTCATCCAATAGGGTAAAATAATTTCTTCTTGGGATGAATTTATTGTTGCATTAAGAAAACAATTTTATCCATTAGCTTATATGCAAACAACAATAATTGATTGGAAACATCTAAGACAAGGAAAAGGGAAAAATGTTCAAGTATATAAACAGGAAATTAAGAAGAAAGCATTGTCTTTAGGAATTTTGTTATATACTCGTGAAACTCTTCTAAAATATATTGGTAGCATGCATTCATATCTTCAACATACTATATTAATGTTTATTCCTGCTAATACTGACGAAGTGTTAGTACAAGCTACTCATATTAAAGCTAGGAAGGGAAATCATGTGTTTGCGGATAAGAATCCACACAAATTCGAGAAGCGGTCGAAGGGAAAAGGGAAGAGTAAGAAGTCAACTACAGTGAAGAAATCTGAGGAGAATCCTACATGTTTTCACTGCAAGAAGAAAGGACATGAGGAGGCAAAGTGTTGGAAGATGCATCTAGAGTTGCTACCAAATAAGTTCAAAGTCAAGGAGAAACAAAAGAATATTTCAATATCTCAACAAGACCCAGGATCAGATTCAAGAGATGAAACTAAAATCACAGCAATGGGAAGTAAAGGTATATCTACTGCTAGTTCTATTTCTTCATTTCAATCTTCTAAATTGGAAAGTGTTCTTAATAAAAAGAAACAAAGTGAGATTTTTCATATAAGGGTCATAGCAAAGCACACAAAGATACATACTTTGTTTGATAGTGGATCTCAAATTAATTTAATTTCTGAAGCTATTGCTAAGAAGTTGGGTTTAAAGACCACACCTCATCTAAAACCATATCCATTGGGTTGGGTATGTGAGGATGATAAGTTGCAAGTAACTAAACAGTGTAAAATTAGATTTTCAATTGCTTTCAAGTTCATTGATAAGGTTGAATTGAATGTAGTGCCACTTGACATTTGTGGTATTGTCTTGGGTAGTCCATACTTATATGACAGGAAATCCATATTCTATCGTGAAGAGAAAAAGTATCACCTTTTTAAAGACGGGATTGAATATATTGTTAGAGCTCACCGTATTAAAACTAATGTTTCATTAGTGAGAAACAGACAAATGATGAGACTTGTAAGTGCTAGTAAATATTTCGTTCTCATGATGGTGAAGAAAAAAGAGAAATATGTATCAGATGATTTTTCAGGTTGTGATCCAGGTCATAATTAGGAATTGGTAAGGATTATTTCTAACCATGATGAGCTATTTCAGGAACCTATGGGGCTTCCACCCAATAGGGGGGTTGAGCATGAAATTTATTTGCAGTGGGATGCCCCTTTATTAATATTGGTATGTATAGATCATCGGTGATAGAGAGTGAAGAGATAAAGAAACAAGTTTAGGAGTTGCTCGATAAGGGAATCATAAGACCAAGTTCCTCTCCATGTGGATCTCTGATTGTATTAGTTCCAAAGAAAAATGGTACTTGGAGGATGTGTATTGACTTTCTGGCACTGAATAAGATCACAGTAAAGAACCGATATCCTCTTCTTAGAATTTATGATTTATTAGATCAATTGAAAAATGTTCTCTATTTCACTAAGTTAGATTTGAGAAGTGGTTACCATCAAAATAGAATTGCATAAAGTGATGTGTGGAAAACTACTTTCAAGACAAAACAAGGATTATTTGAATGGTTAGTTATGCCATTTGGTTTATGTAATGCACCTACGACATTTATGAGGGTAATGAATGATGTATTCGGGCCTTTTATAGATGATTTTGTCATTTTCTAATTAGATGATATTGTGTTCTTTAGTCGAACATGGGAAGATCATGTAATACATGTTGGGAAAGTATTTGAACTTTTGAAAAGGGAGAAGTTGTATCTAAAGATGTCTAAATGTGAGTTTGGAAAAACCTCCCTAGTTTACTTGGGTTATATTGTAGGGAATGTTCAGTTGAAGATAGATCCCTCTAAGGTGGAAGTCATTGTGAATTGGCCCAAGCCAAACACTACCATACAAGTCAGGATATTCTTAGGGGAAGTGCAGTAGTGGAGGAAATTTATTACTAATTTATCTTTCATTGCATCTCCTTTGTTTGCATTAAAAAGTGTGAAACAAGTCTTTCAGTGGGGAGGCAAGCAACAAAAATCCTTCGATACATTGAAAGAGAAAATAAGTGTCGCACTATTTTTGGTTCTGTCGGATCTACAACAGCCATTTGAAAAACAAATCGATGCAAGTGGACATGTCATGGGAGCAGTCTTGATGCAACGAGGTAAACATGTTTGTTACCATTTTGAAAATTTTACTCAAGAAGTAATTAACTTTCCAACGTATCATAAGGATTTGTATGCTATGGTACAAAGTGTTAAAAAGTTGAAGCATTACTTAATGGGGAAGGAAACAATAATTCACACAAATCATCAACCATTATAGTATTTGCAATCACAAACCAAGCTACAACAATCACGACAGTTTAGGTGGATGGGTTTCTTACAACAATTTCATTTGGTGATTAAGTATAAGAAGGGAATTCTTAACAAGGTTGCAGATATGCTATCAAGACCCATAGTCAATACATCTACAATACTAAAGCATAATTCGTTAACTCATGAAATTTTAGTTGAACAATATGCTAGAAATGATGACTTTAAAGTTGTGTATGAAGCTCTAACTCATGGAAATCAAAATGAATAATTGGATTATCATGTGCATGTTATATTATTGTATCATCTTGGAAAGATTTGTATACCCAAGGATGAAAGAACATATGTAATAAGGGAATCCCTTACATCTCTCATTTCTGGTCACTTTGGGGTAGGAAAGACAGTAGCACAATTGCAAAGATATTTTTATTGGCCTTGAATGAACGAAACCATTTCCAAGTATGTAAAAAGGTGTATTTTGTGTGCCACAAGTAAGCCTAGCAACAACAAGTTGGGGTTATATACACCACTTACAGTGCCTTCTCAACCATGGGAAAGTGTGTCCATGGATTTTGTGGGGGGTTCTCCAATGTCCCAAACATGTCATGATTACTTGTATATCGTAGTGGATAGGTTAAGTAAGATGTGTATCTTAATGCCTTGTAAGAAGCAAGTCATAGCTGAACAAACAACACAATTGTTTTTTAATAATGTTTGGGTTCATTTTGGGTTGCCTACATCTATTGTATCTGATCGAGACTCTCAAGTCTTGGGGAATTTTTTGTCTAGTTTGTGGGAGTTGATGGGCACTAAGTTAAATAAGAGCATTTATTTTCATCTGTAGACGAATGGACAGACATATGTGGTGAACATGACAGTGGATTTGAGGGTATTGCAATAAACATCCTAAGTTGTGGGATGAACAATTTGCAATATGTACAACATGCCTATAATTGTGCCATGCAGTCTTCTACTCAGAGATCTCCTTTTGAGACATGTTAGGGATACTTGCCTAAATCACCTATGGATTTTTCTTTTGAGTAAACAATAAAGTGGATGGAAAAGATGATGTTGAAAAAGCTAAGAGGTTCATTAAGAGGATCCAACAAGTAGATCATCCGGTACATGAACAATTGGAGAATACCCAAGCCAAGTACAAGGAGAGGCATGAAACGCATCAGGTTGATCACCAGTTCCAAGTTGGTCACTAGGTATGGTTACATATCAACGAAGACATAATGAAGGGTGAAGGGAAAAATCTCAAACCAATCAGGTACAGTCCATTTGATATTTTGGAGAAGATTGGTACTAATGCTTTCCATTTAGATTTTCCATCTTATATACAAATGTATTCGGTGGTGAATGTTGAGAATTTGAAACTTTATGAGTCGCCTATGATTATGGATAAAGATGAAGGTGTTCAGGTTCCGACAATTCATGATTTGCTCCTCAGTATTTAGATGAGATGTAGGAAGATGTTATCCTTGACAAAAGAATCATGACTTCACGATAGGGTGATGTAGAGTATCTTCGAATTGGTCTTAAAGGGGTACATCCAAGCCAAGCAACATGGATAGAGATCGGGAAAGTGAGAGAGATTTATCCTCACTTAGTTGTTGAGTAATCTAGACTTTTGGTGGTCCCAAAAGGCTTCCAGTGGGGAGGAATGATCAAGGTGGATCCATGAATGCTAAAAAATTGACAGTCTCACATGATGATGAAAATGACTCCATTGCGTAGATCTCGACAAGAGCTTTCCAACACAATTTGAATGGGCTCAAACAAATGTCGTATGAGAAAGACATGGCGTTTTGAAGTTTTGGAAAAAATGGCAGAAAGGGTAAAAGGAAGTGCCACATGGAATCACTAGAAGGATGACATGTGGTAGTAAGGCAAGTGACAACTAGTAGTATAGATGAAACATGGAAAGTACAATGCTGGCGTGGTAGGTACGACATTGATGTGGCATGCTGACAGGAAGGAGACTATGCAAGCTATGTGGCAGTGATGTGGACCAATCAAAGGCTACCACATGGCATCCTTCAATTGGCCAATGTTGGATTAAGGGGCATCAAAAAAATTTGGGGCTCGGCGGAATCGAACCCGAGACCTCCGGGTATCAAACCAACAGTCTTAACCAACTAAGGCAAGTAGATTTTTGAATATGCCAACGAGACATTATTTATTTAAGTTACATTAAATTTAATATGCCATATGCAGGTGCATCGATCGAGGTTGACCCCATGAACTTCGAGTCGACAACCCAATGCTCCAACCAACATGCCACATGGTGCACGTTGTGGAAGCCTGCGAGAATCAATGTATTTAAGTTAGTATAAATCTCCAAGAGGGAATATCGTGGATCGAGTGGGGTTCGACCCCTTGACCTCTACTATATTAACCTAACACCCAACCATTGCACTAGGGTGCTAATCCATGCCAATAACTAAGAGCGATTTTGTGTTGTTTTGCATGCCAAGAAATTATGGAGTTGTAGTTTTGTGATGTTGTATTTGTGCCATTGGGAATTTTTGAGAAACATATAGTGTTTATAGTCAAAAATTTCAGTTTTTCGAGGTGAAGCTGATTATGACAGTCACAACTGAGTGTTTGCAGTAGATCAAAAGGTCATGTTAGAAACATAAGTTGAAGAGTCATTTTTTTATTGAGCATTTTGATCATTAATAGAGCGGTCTCTCATTTGAAAGAGGACCCAGAGATGTAGCCCAAGATGGGTCTACTTCATTATTAACTTGTGTAATGTGTCTTGTTATTTTCTATTTCTATTTCTCTCAATTTTAGCATTTTTATTTCCACAAGTTATTTATCAGTTAATGATATTTTGGATAAGTAAGGGGATTCATATGTTAATTTGAAAATAGTTATAACGATCATAATTTTTTAATCAGGTTGGATGTTAGTGTGCGTTTATGGATTAAATTGACAACTAAGGATTTTCATATCACTGGCTTACTATGGTATTAAACGCATTTAAATGTTCAGTTATCGAACTATCATCACTCATCCTCAAAAGATACAATTTCTTTCTAAGGAACAACTTATTTACCAAGGATTTCGACTGATACAATATTCCCAACTTGTCCCATAATTTATTGGTTGAGTCTTCTCCTGAGACATTCAGTAGCATCGAATATGCAAGACAAAGTCGAATTGTATTTATTGTCCTTCTCTCGAGTTTCTCCCATTATTCCCTTGACGTACATGTTAGAATGGTACCTGGACAAACTACTTCCCATTGTTCTCGATCTACAAGGAGATGTTCAATTTTAAGCTTTCAAAGCTCAAAAGTATGGTCATTGAACTTTTTGATCTCTATTTTCGAGCTACTTTCAATTCTGTAAGCACAACTTTAAAGATCTCTGACTTACAACTCTTACTAGTCCTAGGGTTTAGCTCAAATCCATGGTTGTTAAAACAAGCTCTGATACCACTTGTTAGGAAATAGAATTCCACGCTAAACCTAACAAAAGAGAGGAATACGGATTTAAGCAAAAAAATAGATGATAAAGAAAACACACAGTACACAGAGACTTTACCTTGGAAACCCAAATGGGAAAAACAACATTCCTTGAGCATCTTGCTCTCTTGTTGTCTTATTCATTCAGAATAAAAGGTCACATGCCTAACCTTGGTCTACACCTAAGACACAATCAACATCATACCTTCTTGTTGTTGCAAGAACAACCCTATAGCCAATTCGAATTACATCTACATGGCCAACAACCTCTAATGGTTTCTTGATTAAAGATTAGCTTTTACAACATTACAACACACCTTATTATAGTATTTACAGTAGGAAAAACCCTAAATAAAGGTGCCCAAAAATGGTTACAGATCCACGCAGATCATTGGCTACAAATCCCGTGAATCTCCAGATTTTATTATAGTCGACTACCAAGTCGGATTACCAGTCGGATTACCAGTCAGATACTAGTTGACCTTCAGTCGGTTTCCACATGACCACTTGTCGACCTGTTGTCAATAACTTCGACTTCAGATTTCCTGATGGAACACTTCAACCTTCAACTTTCATTGTCGATCAATCCAACTCGACTTGACTTTCATTGCAAAGAATATAACAACCCAACAACCCACAACAAATTTTTGTAACAAAGTTGTATATTGTTGATTACTAAGTTATTTTTCTAGTTTTGAAACAAATAAGAATAAAATAATGACTTTTTTTTAAAACTTAGGCATGGTCTATATCGATATGAATCACATTCAAATTATAACTATAATGAGAAAAGAACAATTGTTGTAGAGGCATAAGCGGGGGTAAAGGTAGCACATCCAATGACAATGAAAGAAACAGATACATGATATGCACATGTTTAAGGAAATGTAGTTAATACATAGAGAGGGACCTTAATTGGAAAGATAGAACAATGGGGAATAGAGACTACAGGGGCAAAGGAAGTTGTTGATCCAACTTCACAACCAATAGAACCATTTACAATTATTATACCATCATTTTCATCTCATGTGAGTTAAAATTTGCATTATCATTCTTAGTAGACTTTTGGGTTGGGGTATATGGATGTTTTTCCCAAGCTTCCAATTTGTTGCTAAATAATATCGACATATTCAAGATGAAATTGTGCTCAACTATTGGGACTAACTTTCAGATTGGGAAAATGGATTACTTTAACAACTTTCCAATTTTCTTCTTATATCGATCAAAACATTATTCAAGTGAACTTAGAACTCAAACTTCCTTATTTCATTACTATGTTGCCTTGGTTTGAAAGAAGTGAACTTTTGCAGGTTTTAGTGGCACACATATCTACAGAGATTGAACAAATAGGTTGATTCATTGGCAAAGGTTGATGTTCTACTAACCCCATGTTGCTTACAATTGAAAACTTGATCTAGGGAGGTAAGTGCCCTCTGTCTAAGTTTCAAAAAGGGATTGCATTAAAAATCATTCATGTCAATTTGGAAAGAGATGTTTGTAAATCTCTATAATTTTCCAAGGTGTTTCTCACTCTCGCTTGATAATGTATGCAATTTGTTTGTGATGTTCCCTTTATCCATCCTATGAATGTGTGAAAAATTGAAGCCAAGTTTTGTTCCAAGGGGGGAAAGTATGTAATGCCCCTCCTTTCCTAAATCTATTTTGAGAAGGATTAGGGGGTTAATCTAAGGGTTGACTAAAGAATTGGTGACAATGTTCCTGATTGTTCTCTATATATGTGACATGTGGAATGTACTTGATTCACAGGATGGTAACTGATAATCTAAATTGTTGAGTAGATCAAAATATACATTATGATAAATATATATGTCTGATAACGAATAGATGCTTTTGTTGTGAACAAGTGTGGTTGTGGCAAGTGGACAACACCTACAGGAGGACTCTTGAGTGGAGATGATTGAATGAAAAGGAAGGAAATTGAGCTTAATGAAACCAATTGAATTTTATTGATATTTGCTTATATTTTATGACATGATTTCATTGATCTAAGTGATGCAAGGCATTGGACACCTGGGGAGGACAC
>ML795925.1:0-29421 GCA_009831015.1 Picea engelmannii
TGCTTCCTTCTAGTTGGTGCTAGAGAAACACAGGGAGTTGGTGCTTCCTTCTAGTTGGTGCTAGAGAAACACAGGGAGTTGGTGCTTCCTTCTAGTTGGTGCTAGAGGAACCAGAGAGTTGGTGCTCTCAGCAAGTAGCAGCTTGCAAAACAAAGGTTGTAGACTCATTAGGAGTTGGTGCTCATATGTATGATAATGTAAAGAATGTAAAGATTACTTATCATATAAAGAAGAAGAGGTTTTTACCCTCTATGGGTTTCCTCAGGAAATATTTGTCTTTGTGTATCTCATATGTGTGACTGATGTTGAATGTGCTATTACTTATTTCCCTGCATTATTGTGATTGTCATTGAGTGCTTTGTAAAGAGTTTAAAATAAGCATAATTTTTTAAGCACAGTAACAACTGATTCACCCCCCCTCTCAATTGTCCAACACACGTCACTACTTGGTCATATTCAAACAACAACCGATTCTTACGACTAATGAGTATTAAAGTTAAATGACAGTAAATCCCCTTCAACTAAGTTTGAAAACTATTCATCTTCAGCATAACCTACTTGAAAATCTTCATATATGCTACTAGTAGCTACTAGAATTCCTTGTACTTTAAGCCACTTAAGTAACATGGACAACATACCAACACCTGTATTAGTGTTCCCCTTATAATCAATGGATAAGTTATATACCTATATTTTAGAAATCCATTTATGTTGTGTGGGTGTTAGATCAGTTTGTTCCAGTAAATACTTCAAACGGTCATGATTTTTCCTCACTATGCAGTGTGAACTTAGAACCAAGTAAGTATTGCTTGAACATTGCCAATGCATGTATGATCACCAACATTTTTCGATCATACATAAGCATAATTGTTTTCTTTATTTGTCATTGTTTGGTTCTCATATGCAATAGTCCTTCCATCCTGCATTAGGAAAACCCCTCATCCAACACCTGATGCATCACATTCCAACATGAAGGGTTTAGAATATTAGGAAGAGCTAATATCGGGAAAGTAGTCATTTCCATCTCGAGGTCAATAAATGCTTTATTTCCCAAGAAAAAAATCATAATTTTTATTACAGAGAGAATGAAAATTACATTTTGCAGGTGTTGAGACACACATAAAGTTTACAGACCAAGTCTGAAAGCAAAAAAACCATCCAAAAACATATATCTTTTTCTTGGCATATCACCCAAAAAACATCATCAGAGTCCTGATTATACACATCACGAGTCTCAAAATATAATCCCTAAAAAAACAATGTAAGGCTTTGAGCCTATCATAAGGATAACCCTACATAAAATATAAATCTTCCTAAAAAAACAACATAACTTCAGTGAATAATTCTATAAGTATTCAAATCAAAGACCAAAATAGATGAGACTTCTTCAAGAAACTCCTCAGAAACAAACTACCTGCAACAAGATCTTGACCCTCCTTTGATAACCTGTCAACTTCTTGGTTCAGTTCCTGGAATACATGAGTGAAGGAGATTTCTTCAAATAACCTGGCCACTTCTTGAAGTAGATCTCCCTCTAGAATTAAGCCAAAATGGGAGAGTTAAGAATATTGCACATGTGAATATTGGAAAAGATTTTGATTACAATGAGGTCACCTCTGAATGTTGAACAAAAAATGATGACATTAGAGACAATAAAAAGCTGGAAATTGTTTCTGACAAGAGTGAGTGTTAAATATTTGTTCATTGTGTGTGAGGGATCTTTGTTCATTTTGAAGTGTTGAGTATCTATGGAATGGAGTCTGAAAGCCTCTGCATAATTATGTAATTAAGGAACTAGGCATTTGAAACCCTGTAGATCTGTGACCAGTTGATATTGCATAGTTTAGGGTTTGATTGCAGGTTGATCGAAGCTCAGGTAAGAGAGCTAGGAGAAGATTGAGCGAGATCGTGAAATGAGATCAACTGATCATCGATCACTATAAAGGATCAATGATCTGATCATCTCTACAACAATATAACCATAGGAAGTCTACGGGAGTCGTTCGATCGTTCTAGTGACAAAATTTAACCATCGGATAGGAGAAGGATCGCATCGCAATGTCAAATTGGAGAAAGAAAGAGGATTGTTTAATATTAATCCAATAGAATACTGACCATAGGATCATCAGAGTAAGTGAGGGGAAGAATTTATCTTGTTGACCAACAACGAATGAATTTGGTCCATCTAATGTGAATTCAAGTGAGCATGAACCATTGATGTAGTCACAAACCTAGAGAATAACCAAAGTCGTGCATTCAGTGAAAGATTAAAAACCATTCGTTGATTTGAATTGCTAGAAGAGTAGCATGTCGAGGAGATCAGGCTGTCGATTTGAGTTCTTTATTGACGTTGGGAAATGAGAGCGCACCATAAAGTTGTATGGGTGTTAATGGAGGAGTTATAATACGCGTTAATTGTGATCGTTCATTCTTTTGATAACGTGGTGTCATCTAGTGGACATGCATAGTAGAAAAGGATTAACGACTTGCAGATTGGATGTGTGCGAGCCCTCCATCTTAACGAGATATTAAGACGTGACTGTAGATCTCGCTGGACATAGTTTTACAGAGTTTAAGCGCCTTTTTTAACTAGCGCTTGGTTCCGGGTCATGATCACGTGGAGGTAAGTTGATCGGGCTAAGAGCTAATGAGTTTGTTCCTATGCATAGGCAATTGGTTGCAGGTTAAGGTCTTATGGGAGAGAAGGGCTATATAATAGCACCTTATGCACTATTTAAACCAACAAATACACCAGAAAGCCATTTAAAAGGCTCAATTTGATTATGTATCGATCCTTGGGAGCCTCTTTGAAACCTTAATGTGTAACAAAACAATTTAAGTTGCCTACTGTGGGTAATTTAGCATATACGGTGACACCATTTGTGGTATCATAGCTTATCAAAGTTTATCATATCCTGTCAAAGCATATTAGAGTATATCATAGCTCAATTAAAAGCTCTTGAATTTGGAGGATAACATGAGAGCATTGAAAAGGACTATGTTATTTGATATTGGAGAATATAACAGGCTAATGATGAGCTCTTGAGAAAAATATTGATGTTTTTGGAAGTTTAGAGGGAAAATGAGATTATTGCAGTTGTAGCAGAGTGAGCTTACAGCCAACAGAAAATTGTGTTGATGCAAAGGAGGAGCTACAATAAGACATTGAAACAAAGTTTTGTATTGAACTCAAGAGATCAATGTAAGATTGAAAACAGAGGTAATTGCATAGAGAATTAGAGTGCACTTGTTGCAAAGACGTTATGCAGAAAGAGGATTTAGACTTGGTGAAATCTGACAAGATAGAAGATTAGAAGACAAAGAATGATCCATTCAAGTGCAGAAGAGTGGATTAACATCACAGTGCATGATCTAGTTTTGTGCATGCATTGTGATGTCCTAACTTAGTTGTGCATGGAGAAAATTCTAACTTAGATGTGCATGATCCAGTTCTGTAAAAGAAATGGATTCTTACCTTTGTCATTCACAATCTACTTTGTGTTGCAGTAGTCTATGTATGGTAGCAATAATAATAACACCAAAAATAAAAATAAAAATAAAATACCACCACCAATCCACATTGACACGTTCTTGCAATTTTTGTAAGAAAAAAGTATAGGTAATCTGCAGTGTCTAGTATTTCAAGTATTTAGGTTGAAATTTCCTTCTTAATCCCGTAAATTTATAGGTAGCTATAAATTTGTTACATTTACATGTCATTTTAAATTTATGTTGTCTTAATAGTTGGCCTTAATTTACTAAGGTACATATGGATGGAAATGCATATGTCTTTGGAATATGAAATTGTAGCCAATGAAGGGACTTATGTCTTTGGCGTACTTTGGGGTCGAAAAGATTCTACATTTTATGAAATCCGTCATGAAATTATGAATGATGCAGTCATTGGATATCCTTTTGAATTGGTTTTTAGTAAAGGGAACTGGTTAAATCCAAAGCAAGAGGGAAAATGAAGAGTGAAAACAACAACTATAGTTCTCAAGAGGAAACTAGACACATTGGAAATTGAAACATCTAGATCATGTGTAGTGGAAAAAGCTACAAATGTTGGAAAGATTGGTGAGCATGTGGAGGAACCTATGCATAAACAACCAAGATTTGAAAGTACGTCAGAGTTTGTACATCAAGAGATATTTGTTGATCATGTTGTATTGGCATCTTGGCAAAACAAAGGGAATAGTTTAATGGAAGAATTTGTTGGGGAGAAGCTTAGTCTCCAAGTATCTTCAGAAAAGGGAAAACCTCAAATAAAGATCCTATGTGAAAATTATGGTGTTGCTTATGGAACAGGGGAAATATCACCGGCATCTCTAATGTTTAGCAACTTAAAAAATTCTCATATCATATCAGCAACTCATCAACGTAACATTTTAGCAGTGGGAAATAATCAAATTCCTTCATCTAATGATGAAGCAACACAAACAACAATGGTTGGAGATCGAATTGAGATTGAGCAAGCAATCAAACTTCTAAATGATTTCAATAAGACACAGGATCCTGATTTGTTCAAGGTGGTGGAAGCAACACTTGCAGAATATGAGGACAAGAGAAAAGTAAAAGTGGAATGTACACGATGCAGTAAATAGTTTTGTTTAGTGCCAACTAGTGGTAATATTGTCAGTTATTTGAATGAACACATGAAATCAAAGAAGCATATTACTTCTACATATGAGGCTTTGAATAATACAAGTAGGTCTAGGATTGGCACAACTGACAGACCCAAGAAGCCTACCATTGAGAAGTCTCAGCAGAGTTTGACTAGGTTCTTGGTTCCATCATCACCATCTCTATTATATATGGGTTATACAAATCCAGGTGCTTCTACTTCAGGTGTGTTAATTATGCAAGTTTTAATTTAATTCCTTTTTGAATTTGAATGTGCACGTTATTTTATTTGTTATCTTTCTTAAAACCAATTCATTTTTTAATGTATTTTTCATATTATTGTAGGTCATTTATCTCCCTTGAAATTACAATGTTGGGGGTATTGGGATCCCTATATTGATGGAAACAGGGAGAGACTAGATACAAAGTTACTAATGGATGATCAACAAGGGAGGAATTATGGGCCATAGAGAAGCATACTAAGAGGAAATTATGCTATTATGGTATTGAATGTCGTATTGATGATACATATAGACATATTCATTGCCAGAGGGATTCTGAAACAAGGATCCCTTTAAGTTCATTTACATGCAATTTTTGTAAGTTGATTCATGAATGTAATGACTTTAGGATGCGCTTATATCGTGAATCAAGGATCATCATTAAAATACACGGGAGAGATATAGGGAAAGGGAGAAGACTAGACCATTTGACTCAAATTGAACTCAAAATTGTTGCATGAGCGACACATGCTAGCCATAGATCAACAATGCGATCCCTTTGGTGGGAGAGGAAGAAGGTTGCTACATTGTCTATCCTTGAAGGAAAAGTTGTTTGAATCTACATAAAGAAAGGATGTCTTTAGGTTTTGCAAGGATGTGTGTGAGGCTCATAAGCAAGGAAAGTTACAAGGTAAAAATGCAGTCTCGGAATTTTTCCAAGATATTTTTCACAACCTAATGCATCCAAAAGCAGGAAGAAGGTATACTACATCCACTAAATCTATCTATGAGATGATTAAGTTGTGGGGAGGTCCTAGATTACATAGCTTTATTAGTTTGAATCTGGATGGCCCTTTAATATCTACAACTTTAAGGCAAGTTAGAAAACCATTGACATATATCTCATGGGAGCACAATTACATTTTTGAGGCAGTTGGAAAATTTTATGCTTCTTATAAATCTAAACACGATATAGAGGGCCCAATTCTTATATTTCTTGCTGAAGATGAAACTGTTGTGAAAAAATATGTCAGGTGGGTAGAAAAAAGTGATACATTGGTGGGATTTTGTGGTAAGAAAGAACATATGTGTCAGTCACATTTCTTGGTAACAGTTGGTGAGGGCGTTGCAGGATATGAGATTATTACAGACACTTTTAAGAAGTGTGTGATTGGACATTATGCACGTGTTGTTATTGCAAACCCTTTACATTACAAGCTTCCTCATTTGGTTCTGGTTGTTCATCCAACGTGCAATAGGTTCAATGCAAATTTTGTTTATCAACAATAGGAAAAAATAGAAGACCTATGGAAGAAACATGTTGAAATTTTTTTGGGACCTATTATTGGTCATTCCTCGGATGGAGATAGTAGAAGAAGACAACTTATGTTGAAGGACTATTATTCAACTACATGCATTAGATATCAAATTCATTAGGAAGGATGGACGTTAACTGAGTTGTATGATGGTTTCAAAGTAACAAGACTTCATGACCAAGATTACATCCACAACGGAAAAAAATTAGTGAATTCTTTGTTTAGCGATAGACGAGATTTTAGAATTGGACAAGAGGTGGTTAATTTTAACCATGTCAAAATGGTTTATAACACTTTTAAAGTGGATGATCACAATCTTAAAATTGAAGATATAGATAGGATTGATCGACAAAATTGGGGTTCAGCACAACGCATTGCTTCAAAGCATATTCAGAGGTGTTTGAAGGATATGAGAGGTACATGTGGTCTGAAAGAGAGGACATTAGGTACAAAGACCTATCTAACAATTGTTGTTGATTATATTGATATTTTTCTGTCTTGTAGCTTGACTCTTTGGGAAAGAGTACAAAATGCTTCAAGAGTTCATCATTTTTTTACATTATGGTTATGTTGGGTATGAAAACAATCTCATACTAATGCCAACATAAATTTAATCAACAGAGAGGCATATCAAGATGTGCAAATTTCTTGCCACTTTGTAGTTTTGTTGATGAGATTGTTTAGGGATCAATACTCCAACTTGCCATGTGTATTGCACCTAACTGGGTCAGATGTATGTGAGAACTTCTTTAGCAAAGTTGGTGGGACGGTTGGAGAAGAGAGGGCATGTGACTTCATAGACTTACTTCATGCCATTGGAACCCTTAATAAAGTTGTTGAAGAAGAATTGAATCCCCAGGGGCTTCATTTAAAAAAATCTCATAAGAAACAAATGAGCATCTAGAATACATTGCACCAACAAGTGAGTGGGGACATTGATGTTTTGTCACAATATGATTCAATATCTATAGATGACAAAATTATAGAATCTCTTAAGATAGGATTGGAGGATGCACATGGAATTTTATCAAATATTGGCATGCAACTAAAGGGAGACACTGAATTTTCTTGGTGGTTTAAACCATGGATAGAGGATCAGAATTTTCCAACACTCCAATTTGTGGATGAAGTAGTTGATGATTCTCCACCAGGTCATTCCAACTTTGTCTTCCAACCTTTTCCCTCAATGGTACTCGATGATAGTGAAGTGCAAACAACGGAAAGTGAGTGGAGACATGAGTTGGATGAAATTTTAGATTCCATTGATGAGAATGTAAACATAACTATCAAACCAGTGGTGGAGCTCGATGGTTAGGATATGTATAAATCTTGTTTGGTTATTTAGTTGAATGGAAACACGAAATTATCCAAAGATAAGTTGACTAAAGTGAGAAATGGGGTCTACTTTAGCCAAGATGAGAGGGCTCCAAAAAAGGGTGTTTCAATTGGTTTTGGAATTGGCTCAAATTGTGCAGTGTTGTTTGAGAGCGAGTCTATACCTACCACTGAACGTGCTACAAGAAAAGGTGCTTCCCGAAGTACAAAACTTGGTGTTTCTTATAGGATTTGGTACGTTGGAAGAGTTCAAAGAATAAGAAAGAAATATGGTAATAGGGTATTTGACTACCATAATGACATTGATCTTTTGGATAGGCCAGAAGCAATTGAGCTTCAACTTTGTTGGTACAATTGAATAAAGGGGCAACACTTGGGATAACTCAACACACAATTGTTGGGCTTCAGATATTTCTTATTGCTTTGTTGCAAAGTTGGTTTTGAGGGTTCTTGAAATTTTTGCAATAGCTTCAAAATTAGCACTTGTACCCTTGGAATGTAAAACTATAAGGAATTTAATTTTTTTTGGATATTATAGTCATGCTTTGTGATGGAGTGGAAAGAAGGCATCATCCTTGTTGAAAATTTGAAAAGGATGAAACAAGTTTTTGCATATCAAATTTTGGTGGCCATGCCCATATTGTATTTATTTTCAAGTATACATTTGTTAGGTGTTTTGAGTATATAGAGCAGGCCCCTGGGGCTTGTTGTGTATGGCAAGTGGATTTTCAATTTCTAAACTACTTATATTGTGAATCTCTTTTTTGGGTTCATTCATCTTTTGCAAGTTAATTGATAACTAGGGTAGTTATTATTAAGATTATGTGTTTGGTTTCTCTCACAAAGGGGTGATGATGAATTT
This sequence comes from Picea engelmannii, assembly GCA_009831015.1. NCBI lineage: Eukaryota > Viridiplantae > Streptophyta > Pinopsida > Pinales > Pinaceae > Picea > Picea engelmannii. Next base: position 8,358 of record ML795925.1, read on the forward strand.
CTAAACTAATGATCATGGTGAGAATCACATGAGATGTCAACAACAACTTTCTTTTGTTTCATATTTCAAATGCATATTTTTTAGATTTCAACACACATTATAAAAGGTTTTTAGGCTTTGTAGGTCTATAGGCTTTCTAGGTTTGTAGGCTTCATAGGTTTAACAATGGCACATGTAAATGATGTGTAAGGACCTTCACTAAACTCTTTCAATATAGATTTGTTCCCGGTATGCTTTGTGATGGAATATTGTAGCTTGAAGAACTCAAATGTGACCCATAATGGATAGCAAAACGTGACCCATAATGGATAGCTTCTTGGTTTGAAAAATGAGTCTTTACATCAAGATTAAAATTGTTGAAAGTTGGGATAGTTTTACACTTTATGAAGTATTCAATTTTTGTTATATGTGGAAAGAAGGTTAGAGATTCAATTTTTTGTTTTAGTTGGAGACAAAACCATTTGAGCCATTTCATAATTGTTGTACATATTGGGATAAATAATGGAGTAATAAGATGAGTGAGATGTATGTGGTTGTTTTGATTTAATTTTTTTTTAATATGGGTACAAAATTAACGCTTAACTAGTTTAGTTCAATGGGTTTCAATTTTAACACGGAATTTTATTTCCATTCATTCGGATAAACCTTTTATTTAAATATTTAAAAAAAAATTACTAAAATTTTATTTTTTTTAAAACTCCATCCTATCATTGACGATCACAAGAAGTCTTGGCATTGATGATCACAGGAAGATGATGAGTAAGTACATAAAGAGAAGACAAAACTCCATAATTATCTTCATTAAACGAAATTGATGACTTAAAATTTTAATTAATGAAAAAAATTACATATTTTATAGAAACACCCATGAAAAAACCCACATGTTTTATACAAACACCCGAACCAATTTCAGTGGTGGTTGCATGCCAAATTGACATGCACAGCATCCCAAGGACTATGGCTGTTGTGCATGCCAAATTGGCATGCACAACAACCATAGGCATGCACAAATTGGCATGCACAACAACCATAGGCATGTTGTACATGCCAATTTGGCATGCACAACAATCTAGCATGCATAACATCCATAGGTATGTTGTGCATGCCAAATTGGCATGCACAACAACCAAAGGCCTGTTTTTCATGCCAATTTGGCATGCACAATAGGCCTATGGTTGTTGTGCATATAGAACAAGCCTTGGGTGGTTGTGCATGCCAATTTGGCATGCACAACAGGCCTTGGGCGGTTGTGCATGCACGATAGGCCTATGGTTGTTGTGCATGCCAAATTGGCATGCACAACTACCTAAGGCTTGTTGTGCATGCCAATTTAGCATGCACAATCGCCATAGGCCTATTGTGCATGCCAAATTGGCATGCACAGCAACCCAAGACCTGTTGTGCATGCCAAATTGGCATGCATAACAGCCATAGGCCTATTGTGCATGCAAAATTGGCAAGCACAAAAGGCCTTGGGTTGTTGTGCATGCCAAAATTGGCATGCACAGCAGGCATGTGGCTGTTGTGCATGCCAAATTGGCATGCACTGCCGCCCAAGGCATGTTGTGCATGCCAATTTGGCATGCAAACCAACTATAGGCCTGTTGTGCATGACAATTTGGCATGCACAACAACCATAGGCCTGTTGTGCATGACAATTTGGCATGCACAACAACCATAGGCCTGTTGTGCATGCTAAATTGGTATTGTGCATCATTAAAATAATTAGGGACAATCACCACAACATCTTTTATAGTCTTGCCAAGGAATGCTTTTGTAGTCTCCTTCATTTTAGTCACAATCATAGCATTGATTCCTTTAGGGCGAAACACCTTTGTATCTCCATAGTATATTCCATTTGGAATTTGATCAATAGATGGAGGAGGAATTTCCCTATTGTAGGCCTCTTCTATGGAGAAAATACATTAATGGACATAAAAAAAATTGCAAGATCATTAGCATCTTTCTCATTGAACTTATATTTCTCTATTGGTATACAATGTAAGGGAAAATATTGAAGTCGTCTATGTTATAATGTTATTTTCCACCTAATCATTAGGTCATTATCACCTAAAGATCACATATCCAATCCAACAACATTCACCACTTCTTCCTTGAGCTTCTATCCTAATTTCCACTTGGTCGCTCTTATCCTTCATTAAGGGTGCAACCGAAAAGGGTCAATCCCTCTTTCCCTTCATTAAGGGTGCGAACAAAAGGGTTGGTCGTGATTTTTGTCCTTACAGGACGCAATCGGTCACTCTGTCTGTGTGTATAGGTCGTGATCGAGTCTAGAAGCTCCTATTTGTGGATTTGGTTTCAACGGATGAGATCTCCCACTAATTTCTCGAGGTTTAGCCTCGAGAAGGCTTCCACTATGAGATCGAGAATATTATCCTAATAGCTATATGGCCTTGTCCCTAAATCCCTATAAGAACCAATCCATTTCCCATGGGAAGGAGGGGAGGAGAAAGAACTAGCAAGGTTACTCTGTCGTTTTGGTGGCAAAGCTTGGACAAGGAGCATGGAAGGAGGCCATCCCTCCAGTCTACATTTACAAGTTGTAATATTGCTTCTTTGATTAGTAGAAGACATACTAGATGTTTCCCTCTATCTGATTGTTCATATAATTTTATGTATTCATTGGTATAGAATTAGTATAATTATGTGTTATGATATGCTATTAGATATATTATCAATCCATGCATGATTTCTTTGATCTTTGGGAGGATTTCATCTTCTTTGCTTGTTTTCATGTATGTATCATATATAGGAACATTCTTAGCTTATGTCTCTATTCCTGTCTTAGGCACTGGTAAAACCTAAGGGAGCTCAGCTCCTGCAGGGTGCAAAATCCCTACAACAGATTGGCGACCATACTGGGGAATTTTTCTCCATGTACTAATCCCCTTAGATTGTTGAATTTTTTAATATTATTTCTCGAGATATTTTCCCTTTTAAGTGCTCTTGTTCCATTCCAATTATTTCCCCAGTCTTTTCTGAGTCTAGTTGAAGAAACCCATATATATGAAAAACTATCAGATCCGCCTTTTTTTAATTTCCCAGGTTCGGTCGCACCTTCCCTGTGCAAACAAAGTGACCAAACTCCTTCAGTCACACCTTTTTCTCTATAAGGGAGTGACCAACCTCTTTTGGTGGCACATTTTTCTCTTGAAGGGAGCAACCAACCCTCCTCTTAGGTTAACCAAGAGCAACCAAACCTTTTGTTCACCCTTTCTCCCTTCATAGGGAGCGATCAATCACTCTGTCTCCATTTTCAGGGAGCGGCCATTATCCTAAGACCCATTTTTGAAGAGTTATCCTTCAAAATACTCACTCGTATATGTTTTTTGTGTCCTCTTAAACACTCTAGATCCACCTTGGATCTGCCTTAGATTCCTTGCTATAAATTTTACAAATTTTCATGAAATTTTTTGCATTTTTCTTGAAAAATTTTCATCTCTTTATATATGCCATTGATCTGTTATCTTATTGAACTTCTTGTTGCAATTGTCTAACCAGAACTCTCTGCCTTGGCCTCCTCAAGTAGTCTACAAATCCTTGCCATCTCCCTAAAAGATTGTTTGGAGATATTTCTCTTTGATTGTTTTCCCACTCTTGCTTTGATTGCTTTGAGTGTTGATTGCTTTTCAATGATTTGGAAGGCTTTTTTTAAATTTTAAAACCTTGAGTTTTGCGTGTTTCAATTTGGAATATTTTCTTTCTTCCTTCTTACTTTTTAGTGCATTACGCATTGTAGATTGAAAGAAAAGAAATAGAAGGAAATCCTTTCAAATTGCATTTACTTGAAAAGAAGAAGAAAACATATATAATTGTGTTGGCGTGTTTTCAAAAGTAGCTTAGGAAAGTTGTTTTCTTTCATATTCCAAGAACTTCATTTCATCATTTGGAATTGTTGTCCATTTCATTGAAATTAAAATTAAGATTGCATGTTGTTGAGCGCTCAGTTGTCATTATAAACGAGTAAAGAACTCCCCTCCCTGCTTTATCTAGCTTTCATCGAAAAGGAATTATTGCATTGCATCATTCTATGCACCTTTTTGAAGTCAAGTTCTTTACACATCATTAGTTTCACTACCACACCCTTGAGTAAACCGACAACCATAAAATCAAGCGCTTAATAAAAATGATCTAGTAACTTTTCTTTTTTGGGCTTGTACATCAACAATAGATCAGGATAGAGATTTGGAATAGGTTGTGAGGTGAACTCCCCAAAGCAACTAAAATCCACATAGAATCTTGCGATAGGGAGAGAAAATCCAATTTTTGTATAAGCATAGTCGGGACCCCCCTCTCACGAGGACTAAACACGAGATCATGTGCGGGCGAGCAATGAATATTACCCCTCCGAGGCTTAACCAAACGCAGTGGAACATTATTGTATTGGGGCTTGTTCTTGAGAATAAAGTGTTTTCATATGGTCTCGAAACTTCATGAATATCGAATCTGTTCGGGGTCCTCTGGAGATTTTTCTGGTCCTCTTGTTCTCAATCCTCTTGGAAAATTTCGGACTTGATATCCTGCCCATAATTTTGATCCTGACTATCAACTGTACCCACCCAAGGGATGAATGTGAGTTGGTAATGTTAGTGGCCATAATCCTTAGGGTATATACACAAGTTGACGGTGAAGGGGAGTCTTCATTGTACCTAGGTCAGACATTGGTCAAACTCACTCGGGCTCCTTGGAGGGTCACCCACAGCTCTCGTCATAAGGGGACTTACACCAGGGTGTAACTCCATTAAGCAGGTCGCCAACATAATTGATCTGCCTGCTCATCCCAACCCCTTCTCATGTGTTCCTGCCATGTTGGATTTCATCACCAACTAGTAAGTCCATTGTGGGAAATTATTGGTTTGTTTGGTTTGCTTCCTATATTTTCTAGCGCATGTTGTTTGTTTTCTTAGTGGACCTTAGGGTTGAGTCTATACCTATGGTATCAGTTCCCAAGAATACCAACGAAGGAATCCCTTTTCCATGGATACTATTTGTTTATCTTTCTGCGGGACACGTTTCCCACCTTACATCGCCACTTTGGCTCTTCCTGGTCTCACGATTGGGTTACCAGTTTGGTTGTTTTCCACTCTGGCGAATGTCAATGCTCCTAGTGCTTCATTTGTAAACACTCCACCCCTGGATCAGCAAACTCATGTTGATCCTATGCCTTCTTCTCCCATAGGGTCTTCTTCCCATTCTTCCTCTTTGCCTAGTGAAAGCTCTGTAGCTAATAGCCAGGTGGATAAGAAGAAGAAGAAACAAAAGATTAAGAAGAAGAAAACTGCAAAAGAGGAAAAGCTTCCAACCACTACAAGACATGTTGGAAGTGATCGGCCAGCCTCTGGGCATCATGCTAGAAGTTTTGATAATGACGTCAAGTCTAAAAAGAAAAATTAGAAGCCAAAATTCCCTTGCAGGCTTTGCAAGGGTGATCACCTTCTCAAGGATTACCTTGGTATTCCTAAGGTTGTAGAAGTGTGGTCTCAAGTTTCTTCTCAATCCACATCATCAACCGTTTCAAGTCATGCTGGTGACAACCCATCAACTAGTAATCAAGTCGGAAGTAAGAAGGGTAAAGTCAAATTTCCTTGCTTATTATGTAAGGAGATGCACTGCACCTACCTTTGTCCCCGCATCGATGAAGCTTTATATATGTTGAAAAATATTGTTGATGTTCAGCAACAACTTCCAACAGGTTACTGTAAAATTTCTCCCAACACGCCATTAGTTTATGAACTGGTCAATCCAGTTCCACCCTTTGTTAGTCCAGTTGATCAAGTGGTCAATTTGGTTTCATCCTCCATTGATCAAGTTGATCGATTCAATCCCATCATCGATCGATCCCACTCTTTCATTGAAGAGTGACACCCAAGTGATTGATTCGATCCCATCATTGGTCGATCCCACTCTTCCATCGAAGAGTGAAATCCAAGTGATCGAGTTGAGTACCTCCTCGGTCGATCTGGTCCATCAAGTGGTCGATTCAATATCCCCATCAGTCAATCCCATTCCTCCTTTGAAGAGTGAGGATGTCGCTCAAGTCTTTCTTATCACTTTGGATTCCTCCAGACAAGGGGGTATTCCACCTGTTCCAACGACACCCCCTCAAAGCAATGCGATTACCATTGATTGGAATTCTCTAACATAACCTCTCATTCCTTCTTATGTGCCTTTCCAAATCATTGTTGAGGTTTGTGTTATGCATATTCCTAACACTATAATAGACGAAGGAGCTTCTATTAGCATCCTATCCTCGAATGCTTGGAAATCTCTTGGTTCACCTCATCTTGCGCCGATGACTCAAAATCTTTTGTCTTTTAACAAAAGTGTTAGTCAACCTTTAGGGATCCTTACTTAATTTCCTATTGCTTTGTGGGGGGGGAATGGTCTACATTGATGTGATGATAGTCCACAACCCCTTGGACTTTAATTTTCTCCTCAGGCGAGACTATGTTTACGCCATGAAAGCTTTTGTGTCCACACTCTTTCGAGTGATTTGTTTTCCTCATAATGGAAGCATAGTGGACACATATCATCTTTCATTCATTAGCCCTCATATGATGGTCAACCATAAGTCTTCCCTGAATGGTCCTTATATGCTAGCATCATCCACCCCGCCACATTTCAATTATGTGGCAACTTGTCCCATGCATTCAACTCTGAATGAGAAATAATCTCTCCCTTCTTCTGACTTAGATATGGTAATTGACATGGTGATCTCTTTGATAGGGATTTTAGAGCCTGATCTCCCTACCCCTATCGCACTCCTCGACATGCATTCCTTCCAGAGTGTTGTTCTTCCATCTTGCGAAGATCTCTTGGAATCCATGATCAAGGTTTGTCTCTTGACATGTGTTCCTTCCAAAGTATTATCCTCTTAGAAGCCATGATAAAGATGACATCTACGAGCATGGTTCCCATTTCTGTGTCAAGCTCATTAAAAAATGAAACAGAGGTCTAGGGATTCAACCCAACAACGAGCATGGTTCTCATTTCTGTGTCAAGATCATTAAAAAATGAAACATAGGTCTTGGAATCCAACCCAACAAAGAGCATAGTTTATCTTCGATTTCAAGCTCGTTAAAAAATGAAATCGATCGTCGATCATAGTTCTTTTCCTGTGTCGAGCTCGTTAAAAAATGAAACAGACCCTTATTAGCATGGTTCTTTTCTCGTGTCAAGCTTGTTAAAAAATGAAACAGTTGTCTCTCTTGTTGAGTCGAGTCTCCCATAAGAACTTGTCACCGAATGTTCATTTCATATGCCTATGACAATTGATCATATTTCTTCCTCTGGTCAACATTTTCCTATTAGTATTCAACAGTCTAATTTGGCATAAAAATTGTCAATGGGAGAGGAGTTGGCAGATGAAACGAAGCTTGGGGGGCATGTCTCCATCCTTTGATAATCATTCTAAGTTAAGTCGCTAGCTTCTAAAGCTAGGGGCAAAGTACCAACCACCCACCTTGGGACTTTACATTTTGAAGTGTCAAGCACAATTAGTTTTTGGTTTTAAGCTCATTAAAACAATGAAACCAGTTCTTAGCATAGTTTTCCTAGTTTCAAGCTCGCGAAAAAATGAAACCTACCCAAGCATAGTTTTACTTTGTTTCAAGCTTGTGTAAAAATGAAATCAATCTCGAGCTTAGTATTTGTTCTTTCTCGTGCTCATTAATACATGAGAATAGGTTACCGATCATACTTTTATCTCTTATTCGGACTCGTAAAAACTATATGAAAGAGGAACTCTTTAGATTCTCCTTTAAGCTCTTTTCAAACTCTCTAAACATGAAAACATTGTCGAGTAAGCTTGTTTCCTTTCACACTCGTTAAAAGGTTATAAAGGGCATCTTTCGAGTGATAATTTATCCCTTTTTCAGCCTCGTTGGACTAATTACGAAAAAGGAATACTCTAGTCAAGCATGATTAGAAGAGTTCTCCTAGGTAGAATTTTATACTTTTTCGGACCCTGGACACTAACTTTACGAAAAAATTCAATGTGGAGTCTTCTTTGTTGAATCTTTTCAAACTCTCTAAACATGAAAAGACCATCGAGTTTACCTTCTTTGGACTCGTAAAACCAAACATTGAAGGACCCACATGGAACCGAACCCCTCCTTCTTCAGGTTCGTTAAACATACATTTAGGGACTCATCTCCAGATGAGCTATATCGAGCATTTGTTATCCTCCTCCAGCTCGTAAAACTAGAAAGAGTTACTCGCCAATCACGGTGGGGAATTTTTAGAGGGTTTTTTGTCTTGTTATCTTCATTGTCTAGCATCTATCACTACTTTGAGTCACCCTTGAACAAGGCACCTGTTTTATCTTCACATACAATAGTCGGGTCATCCATTCTCTCTCATTGGCCACCATTTTCATCATTGTGTCATGTTCTAGTCATCGGTCCATGACCAGTTATTATGGTATTCATCTGAGTTAATGTTGTCGAGTCGAGCCATTTTTCGTGCGTACTTGTTCAAGGGAAGTTTCTATGCGTCATCCACCTGTAGTCCCTTTTTGCCCCTTTCCCAGCCATCCCTATGTCAATTGTGCTCCATTATGATTTTCACACCATATATATTTACATGTTTCATGTCAATTGATGAGGGATCCATCAAGGCCCTCCTTCAACGAATTTCACCCTGTCGACTCTAACTCATTATCCAAGATTGAAATCTAGAAACCTGTCAGTACCCTCGGACTTGCAGACATCAGTGGCAGGTCTCCTTGCATTTCAACAATGGGTTTACATCATTGGCTCCTATCAAATGAATCTACGAGTGTTCGACATCAACTCCTTTATTCACACTTTGCAGATTGTACTAGGTATCTTGGGTTCCATCATCATCATCGATGGATTCCCTCGTGTCTATTAACGGTATACATTAATGGTCGGTAATCAGACGATTTCTACCATGCTTGACATCAGCTCATTTATTTGCATGTTGTAGATTCATACCATTTGGATTAAGGACAAAGACCTTGGGAAAGATCACCCTCCCGTTAGATGACATTCTTTCTCAAGTTACGATGGAGAATATTCATGAGCACTTCACCGATTGCTCAATTATTGAGTCATCTTATTGCTTTTTGTGACATCACATAGATCCACATTTGTACTTGGTCATGGCTATGATTTCACTTGCATCTTGCATGGATCCACAGTGTATACTTTCATGGCCATGTTCAAGTCATGATTGGTTCTTGATGGATCCACGGTGTATTATGTTGTGGCCATCATCCCATTACTTGTGTCATGCATGGATTTGTAGTGTATTTATGGCGGCTATGCTCTTGTCTTTCTTACCGAGCATGGGTATGCCCACCTTCGGGATATTTTTCTCTAGGACTGGCAATACTCTTCTCCAAGCTTCTTTGACCAAAAGCTCTGCGACTTGTTTTATAAAGTGATTCAGCCATCATACGCCTCTTCTGACCTCACACTTTAGGGGAATCTATTATAATTTTATTTTCCACCTAATCATTAGGTCATTATCACCTAAAGATCACCTATCCGATTCAACAAAATTCACCACTTCTTCCTTGAGATTCTAGCCTAATTTCCACTTCGTTTCTCTTATCCTTCATTAAGGGTGCAACCAAAAAGGATTGGTTGTTATTTCCCTTCATTAAGGAAGGGTTGGTCAGTCTTTCCGTTCATTAAGGGTGCGACTGAAAGGGTTGGTCGTGATTTATGGCCTGTCAGGATGCGACTGGTCGCTCTATCTGTGTGTATAGGTTGCGACCGATCCTAGAAGCTCCTATTTTTGGATTTGGTTTCGACGGATGAGATCTCCCACTAATTTATCGAGGTTTAGCCTCGAGAAGGCTTCCATTATGAGATCTAGAATCTTATCCTAATAGTTATATGGTCTTATCCCTAAGTCCCTATAAGAATTAAGCCATTTCCCATGGGAAGGAGTGGAGGAGAAATAACTAGCAAGGTTACTTTGGCATTTTTGTGGCAAAGCTTGGGAAAGGAGCTTAGAAGGAGGCCATCTCTTCAGTCTACATTTGTAAGTTGTAATATTGCTTCTTTGATTAATAGAAGACATACTGGATGTTTCCCTCTATCTAATTGTTCATATAATTTTATGTATTCATTGGTAGAGAATTAGTATAGTTATGTGCTCTGATATATTATTAGATTTATTATCAATCCATGCATGATTTTTTTTTTTATCTTTGGGAGGATTTCATCTTCTTTGGTTGTTTTCATGTATGAATCAGATCTAAGAACATTCTTAGTTTATGTCTCTATTCCTGTCTTGGGCACTAGTAGAACCTAAGGGAGCTCAACTCCTGCAGGGTGCAAAATCCCTACAACAATCTATTGTGCTTTAAATCCTCATGCCTATCTGAAAGGTCACGTGAATAGCTCCCACCTAAATAAATATTATGAGGTATCTTTCCAATAAGCTCCATCATTAGGGAAAGGTGGTCCTCATCGTGGTCATAACCTTCTGCACTCTAAGGATCAATCAACATATCACTTGTAGCCAACTCAAAAACCATGCAAGGAAATGACCACATGTCAACTGGTGTAGAATAATTTGAACCCAAAATAACCTCTAGGGATCGATATTTCATTTTTTGAATATCATGTGTAAACTTCTTATGAATCTAGCAAGTATTTCCCAAGTCTACTACTTTACATCTCAAAACCATTAACTTCGGGCTCTAAATCTCAGCAGAATAACGAGTTTTTTCTTTGCCTCATGTTGAGCTGCTAAGTCAAGAACCATAATGATTTCCATGTTTGTAACACCACTTTGTCCACTATTTACATTTCATTGGTTTGCATTAGCCAAATCTAATTCCTTTTCTCGAGCTATGACATTTCTCATACAATAGTTTGCATCCCTCTTATCTTTCCTCTTTAGTTTATTTTTTTGAGTACCTGAAATTACTCCATTCATTGTGTCTTTCCTACTGGAAGACCTCAAAAGTAGGTTTGTTTTGTCTATAACAAGAGAAAGAAGGGGAGGATCCTTAGACTTCCTTGGATCTTTTTATGGATCAATAGAAGAGTATAGAAGAATGTTCTCATGATTTAAAACAATGTGAATAATTCACAATTATGAATGAAAATAATCCATCCCTACCAAAATAGGGATGGACAGTTACCAAACAATGTCCAAGGGAAGGCCTATATCAATATCCCAAACAAATGATTGCACAAATGGTTTCTTGTATCTTCCAATAAGATCTACAATTTTTTAAAACTTCAAGTATTATGCTCATCATTCTTACTGTAAATCTCAACAGACCCTTAGGAAGATCACATGCAATGACCCTATTATTTTGACAAAGAACAAAATGGCATGTAACAATTACCACTGCCTTTACCAACTTTAGAACAAATTACCTAGTATATTCCTTCATTCAATATTCGTTTTAAGCTCATTAACAACCTTAGAGCAATGAAACCTTGGGAAATAGTCAATGGAATTTGTTGGAAACAACTTTTTTTCTTAAAACTACCCTATGTTGTGAATCTATTATAGTTGTTATTTTCTTTACCTTAAAAAGCATCTGCCAACTTAGCTAATTACTTTAGGTGGTAGTCTGATGCAGTGGGTATTGTCTTATCTTGCCTCCATTTTGTCATTCTACTTGAGTTGCATTTGTGTAAACATATTGTATCGTATATCTCTGAAAGGTATTAGGTAGCATCCCTCTCCATGCCTTGTATTAGATCATATTAGCTTTTTGCAGAATGATACCTACCATTTTCAACCAATAATGTCGCATTACAACCACAAAAGAAGAAGTACAACCACGTTCAATGGAGAGACATGTTAAATTTTATTTGTTTCCATAAGCACCCTTGTCACTTGGGTTTATAAATAACCACTTTCCATGAGAGCACTTAAGTGCATTCACTTTTACCTCGCAGATTTATATTCTTATACCTTTTTCCTTTTATATACAGTTTTGGTAATGTAGAGTGATAATTTGGTAAATGGTAATTACTCTATTGTATGAGTTCTTATATAGTCTTTATCCATTTTTACTTTATTTTAAGTGCTATGTTTTCTAAAAATTTATGAATGGACATGTATAAGAAATGTTATAAATATTGTGTCAGTGTTCCACACAATTCCTTTATTTTTCATTTGATGCAACTTTAGTCTTTATGAAGTTAAAATGGAAAAGATGTTTTTTCTTTCCTCAATAAAGTAAGTTTAAAATAGAAGAGAGAGAAGCATCTAATTCAAAATACTGATACTTATCATGCTAGTGAGGTATAACTTGCACAGTGCTTCCTTGAAATTAATTTGAACTACAGTAACTAGATTGCATGTTCTAGGACATATGCAATTCTTCTCATTTGTACAAGTTTTTCTTTAATTGCATTTGGTTGACTTGGGTTAAATTTTATACAAACACCCGAACCAATTTCAGTGGTAGTTGCATGCCAAATTTGCATGCATAACAACACAAGGCCTATAGTTGTTGTGCATGCCAAATTGGCATGCCTAGGGTTGTTGTGCATGCCAAATTGGCATGCACATAAGCCATTTGACATGCATAGAATACATATGGTTGTTGTGCATGCCAAATTGGTGAGAAAAACATGTCTTGGGGTGTTGTGCATGCCAATTTGGCATGCACAACAGCCATAGGCCTATTATGCTTGCCAAATTGGTATGCTCGACAATTTGGCATGCACAACAGGGCTATTCATGTTGTTCATGCCAAATTGGAATGCACAGAAGGCCTTGGGTTGTTGTGCATACCAAATTGGCATACACAACAGCCATAGGCCTATTGTGCATGCCAATTTGGCATGCACAACAACCATATGCATGTTGTGCATGCCAAATTGGCATGCACATCAAGCCTTAGGCAATTTGTCATGCACAATAGCCCAAGGCCTTATGGAGCATATGAAATTATGTGTTGATGAGAGCCGCCTGCCACAAGTGAAATTATTATTTATTTAGCCATCTTGAGCTATGTGGTTGGTTAACTAAAGTTGGTGGTTTTTCAAAAACATGCATAATATATCTTTTCTTTTCTTGACATCCAAATGCTTTCCATTGTCTTTTCGAATAGTTCTATGATACACTCATGCACTTAGTTCAATCAACTATTTTGAATACTCACAAGTCTAAGTTTACTCAAGTAATGTAAAAAATGTTTGGTTTTCAAAGACTAAATGGAATGCTTCAATGATGCTTTCTTATGTTGGATAGTTCATGAAATGTATTAGTTGTAAATATCTTTTAATGCAACATGTTAAAAAAAATTCACATCGAATGGCATGTATTGTAAGCATGCAATGAATGCCTTAACATTCTGAATAGTGGGTCCCTATCGAAGTGGAATTTATGTTTTGCATGCAATTTTGAGTTGCAGAATTCTTCTTTCTGAGTAATTCAAGTTTTTGTTATGTTTTCTTACCTATTCCACTCAGCAAGACACTAGCAAAATAAAAGTATGTCAAAGGTGTCTGAAATTATGGTTAATGTAATATCTGTGACATGTTTGTTATTCTAGGGATTTGAATGGTGTCTGAGCTCGCGACTATGTTGTCTTCTTTTCAAGTTGTAGTTGCATTTTCATGCAAAAAATCCTTCATATCAATGGAATAGCCACTTGAAGGATAATATCTTATTCGGTGAATAAATTTTCCTAATATTATCGAAGTCACTAGAGTGCCCTATTTGGATTTTGAAGTGACTGGAGATATTTGTTTTCTACATGGAACACTAGTGTAAAGGTTATGCAAGGTAGAGGTATGTAGAAGTAAAACAACCATGTGGGGGAGCGAGGATTTATCTATTGTATAGTCTAATATAGCAATTGTAGGAAAACTAATCCTTATAATATTTTATAAGAAAGTAGCCTAATGGGTTTTTCCTCTCAACATTTGATCACAAGCTTTGTTTTGCACGGGCATTTTTCAGAACTACTACATAGCAAGCCGTTAGAGTTTATTGTATTTAATACCATACACAGACAACAAACCACTGATGATTTTTAGATATTTTAGGCAACTAATTTTGTTTTCAATAGTATTTGAGATCCTCATTTTCTTTGTTGATATTGAATAACTTCCAGTTTGTGGTTTAGTTTTCATCTACAAATATTTTTGATACATATTTCATTGCAACAAGAGAAGCAAGGTATATTCTACAACCCAGGTGGAAGTGGGGAGTGATTCATAAACTCTTGGTGTGTTTGTGCATAGAATCTAGTGGTTCATTGAATCTAGATGACGCATTGGGTGGAATGACTACTGACACAAGCACAATCCTATCTAAACCTAGGTTTGATATGCCCTGGTTTGATATGCCCCTCGAGATTGCAAATCTCGAGGATGCATATCTTGAGTTCACACAAATGGTTGATGTGTCAAATATTGGAGACACATGCAAACTTCAAGTGCATATTAAACCTGCATTTAGAGAGTTATGTGCTAGTTTTGTAGAATAATAGAGTTTACAAAAAAATGTGTTACTCATTACTTTTAATAACATTGAATTTTTTAAATAACTGCATGGGGTGAATTTTAACGTAGCAAGTCATTCAATTTACTAGTGGACTATTTTTCAGATTGAATTTCCAAGTAAAGTACCATGTAGGGTAGAGCTTATAAAAATGAAACTAAACGTGAGGAGTCTTAATTTTAATGTCCTATCCATTATATTTAGCTTTGTCCAGAGAGTGCAATTGTGCAAATTTATTCAATTGGTATTGTCTATCAATATTTGGACACAATCTCAATGCCCTTGGGAACACATTTTCCCACAACATATCATAGTGTTATGTACTATGCAATGGATGTAATGTAGTACATGGAATATGTGGTTTCCTCACTCTTTGGGGGACACACTATTCTTGCCAAATTCAGCTATCAATTCTTTTGTTTTCCAATTCATCCCATTTTTATGTAGGTGGTCTCTTAATGTTTTGTCATCTTGATCCTTATCCTAAAAGTCATACCTATATTTATTATCTTCAAATTCTTCATATGCAAAACATCCAATCTAAAACAATGATGCTCTTTTTATAGTTCGATTGATTGAACAATAATTGAAGTAATTTGTATTATATATATAAGAGTTGGTTTATCTTACATGCAAAATACACGATTATTTGTTGTTGAATTACTTTATCTATTAAAATTGTTGAAGCCCCCATTTAAAGATAATCTTCTTGCACTATATGAGTTCACTTGTATTTTATAGCTCACTTCCATGTTTTTGTGTAAGTTTTTAAGGCCACTCATTTCACCCACATCATAATTTGCCACCTATCCTCTACTTGTTATTTTCTTTGACGATGTTTAATCTTGTGTGCATCTATTGCCAATAGGTTGGATGTCATTACACTGAGGTTTGATTTTTTTTTAATTATGTTTGTGATTTGTGATTTGCGAGTGTATAAGAGTTCTGTCATGTTTCCATACTAAGCATAGAAATAAAAAGGCGTATTAAAAATGCCATGAAAAAAATGGATACCTTTAATATCTAGTAAAAATAGGGGGTTTTTAAATTGTACATATGTATTGGGAGGGGGGTCCCAAAAAAAAATTTAGGGTGTTTTTTTTCAATATCTAGTGAAATTAGGGGTATTATTTAATATCCCACACACGAATGTTTATGTCGCAATTTCATTGAGTGAAGCCCCGTGTAGGAGGAGAAGGGGTTCCATTATATACTATTGTATTTTGTTCCATAGTTGAGCACAACAACTAGGAGTGAGAAATCAAAGAGCATAAGAGAGGAGGTTAAATTTATGTAGCATCCTAACATGCCAAAGGCTTCAGGTAACTCCAGAGAGAGTGCCTTCTCCTTTGTACTTACATTATTTCCATACTAGAGCAAAGAGAGCATAGTAGCCTTACCTTGTAGTTGGGTTTTCCCCCGTAAGGGTTTCCCAAATCAAATATTTGTGTTATCCTGTGGATGATGTGTGATTATACTTTTATGTTCTCTATTTTCCGTATTTTATCTATTTCATGCATAAGCAGAAAATTGGTAACTAAATATTCTGGAATCTAAAGGAATTTAACCTTCATAGTGTAGATTTAAGTTTTATTTATCGAATCTAATGTGATGAATTTTCCCAGTGGAATATCCATGGTCATTTACAAATCAAGAAATGAAATCCCTGAGTGATTTCCTATCTAGTTTGTCTAGTATAAAAAACCCAACCCACCACCTCTCATACCCATTCCTGGAACTATAAAGGGTGTGGATGTTGGAAAAACTCCAGAAGGTTCCACTACAAACCCTAATCTAGACTGGTCTCTAAATGGAAAGGGCACTTAGGACTCTACTCCCATGGAATTAGTGAAGTGTAATTTAAGACCTAAAATCAAAGGTACACTTGATTTTCAAGGGAAGGTGGCTAGGAATTTATGTTTTTTGAAGAAAAAATTCCCACATCCAGTCAAAGGGGAAGGAAATATTTCATGTCTATGGCCTAGAAACAAGCTTCCTCATAAGTAAGGTGTGGGAAACAACTATCCTTCATTAGATCTCTTAGATCAAATGTCCCTTTCGAGGGTTCCAAATGATTTTCTAACCCTCAATTGTAGAGGGATGGTCATCCCCTCAAAGAAGTTGGTCGTAAAGAGATTAGTTGATATTGTCAAACCTTCTATTATTCTACTACAAGAGACAATGACAGATGGGGACAGAATCACTTAGGATCTCTCTCAACTACTTAGGAATTGGGACTTATATTTTATTAATTCCATTGGGAGATCGGGTGGGAATGTGACTAGATGGACTAAATGCTCCTTCACTCTGATAAATTCTTTGGCCATTCCTACAAGATTGGGGACCTCCTTTTTCTCTTTGGACCTGGGGAAGACATCACAGTGTTAAATGTTTATGGTCCTTATATGGACATAATGGACCACTGAGGTATATTTTTCAAAATGGATAGTGTTCAAAATGGAATGGTTGTGATGGGGGGGGGGATGAATTTCACCTTAGGAGCGTCAAAGGTCTAGGGCCTAGCTGCTCAACTAGACCCTCTCTCTACATATTTTATGAGAAACTTCAAAAAAATGGTCTTTTGGATATTAAACCATCCAAGCTATCTCCCACTTTGAGAAACACTAGAGTTGGGGAAGCCATAATTTCTAAGAGAATTGATAGGTTATTAATTTATGAAACTTTCCTAGATGAAGTCATTAGGATCAAATAATGGATCACTACTGGAGGGGACTCTAACCATAATCATATCCTATTAAAAGTTCCTCCCACTTTAAAGAAACATGCCAGGCCCTTCAAACTAAATCCAAAGTGGATGAAGATGGAGGATTTTGTGGAGAAAATAAAAATAGTTTGGAAACCTTTTAATGGTGATGTTAGAAAATCTACTCCACTTCAATTCTAGCAAAGTTTAAAAGAGGCAAATAAGGTAGCTGCTAATTGGGCAAGAGACAAAAAGTTGAAAGATGATAGAGTTCTTAGAGAAGTAGAGGAACCCTGGAGGTGATCTACACTAGGGAAGGTTTTAGATTTACGAGTAAGGAATAAAAAAGTGAAGTAAATGCACTGGAAGATAAAATGAGGAACATTATTTTGAAAAAATAAAAAGAATGGACACTCGAGAGCAGAAAATAGTGGTTATAGCTTTGGGATGAAAATACAAAATGCTTTCACAATTATGCCAACTACAAAAATAATATAAACTATGTCTGGAAAAATGATAAAGGAGATGATACCTGAGCTACAAATTTCAAGGACATGCCTCTAGAAGGAGTAAAGCATTTTTCCTCCCTTTTCAAGGAAGACACAGGTGCTACAATTGCAAAAGTGATTGGGTTGTCAAACTCCTTCCCTAATTTTTCCAATGAGGAGGATAATCAAGCCTTGATAAAAGAGTTTGGGAAAGAAGAATTGAATAAAACTTTTAAAATCTTTCAAAAGGAAAAAAGTCATAGGCCAAATAGACTACCTATATAATTCTTCTTAGGTTGTTATGATTTTATAGAGGAAGATTTAAGAAGAGAGGTGGAGAAAACAAGAACTCGAGGAAAAATGTTGAGAGATTTCAATACAACACTCCTAGCATTGATTCCAAAAGAAGATAATCCTACAACCTTTAAGAAGTTTAGACCCATCTCATTATGGAATTGCATATACAAAATTATATCAAAGGTGATTGCTAGGAGATTGAAAAGTCTTCTCTCAAATCAAATCTCTGGAGAACAATTTGGGTTCTTGGATGAAAGGAAAATTCATGAGCTAATTGGGGTTTCCCAAGAATGTTTACATCAAATTCAAAAACCAAATATCGATGGTGATGAAAGTGGACGTTTCCAAATTGTATGACAGGGTCAGTTGATTTACATTAGAATAATTCTAATTCATTTAGGCTTTTTTCCATTAGTTTGTTGTCTAGATAATGAGTTGCATTTCCTCGGTATCTTTTGTCGTATTATTAAATGGAGCAACAACCCCCTTATTCAAATTAGGGAGGGGCCTCAGACAAGGATGTCCCATATTCCCCCTTCTATTTCTTTCAATAGTTGAAGGCTTAAGTAGGCTACTTAAAGAAGTAGAAATAAATGGTAGTATAAAAGGGGTACCTATTGGAGTATCTTGCAATATCACTCATCTATTTTTTGTAGACAATATCTTGACTTTTTATGAAGGCACCAGAAGAGTCATTGACAAATTTAAGGGCATCATTGATTTATTATGCACAACAACTGGAATGGTCATTAATATGGAAAAATCCATGATGACCTTATGGGGGATATCTGAGCAGGAAAAAAAATGTTATTGCTCAGTTTTTTTCCTATAAGATAACTAATCTAGAACATGGTCTAAAGTATCTAGGCTTATTTATGAAGCCAAGTAAATATAAAAAAGTGATTGGCAATGGTCGATAGCAAAAGTGGAGAAGACAACAAACACCTTGTGCAATAGATGGTTGTCCAAGGGAGGTCGGTTGGTTTTCATAAAAGCAGTTCTAGAAGCGATGCCAGTCTACTGGATATCACTTGCCTAGGTCACAAAAGGTGTTCTAGAAACCATTAGGAAACTTTGCTACAATTTTTTTTGTTCTAAATACCAAAAAATGAAAGGATTGGTATTGGCCTCTTAAAAAAAACTAGCATTACCAAAAGTCATTGGAGGATGAGGCCTCAAAATTCACTTTTTCTTTTCAAAGGCTCTTGCTACAAAAAAAGTATAGAGGCTAATTCAAGGAATGGGTTTGTAGTTTCAGGTAGTAAGAGCTAAGTATATATCCCCTAACATAGTGGAGGGTTGGACCAAAAATCCCCTCAAACATGAAAATAATGTCTCAATAATCTAGAAAGTTGTTATCCATGTTTTCCATCTAGTTGGAAACCGAATTATTTTACAAATTGGAAAAGGGGATAAAGTGAAAATTGGCCTTGGTAGCTAGCAAAGGTATGCATAGAATCCCCCTTTAGATGATTTAGGATTTAAGGAATAAAGGTTATTTTAACCTTAGATAGGTCACAAACTAGGCAAGTTCCACTCATTGGCAACGATAATGGTTATCATGGGAAGAAATTGGTTTGGGGACAGAATATGCAGAGGAATGGAAAAGACACATAGATCTTCTTATAGGAAACAATGTGAGGCTTGAGGAAGAAGACGATAAATTGATTTGGTCTTTGAATCCAACTAGAGATTATGTTCCTAGATGATGTTGCAAAGCACTAGTAAAAGAAGGAAGAGAATACCAACGAATATGGGGGGTAGAAATAATCTATAAATGGTGGGCCTATGGCATGTTTGTTTCGTCAACATGGATCTTTGGCATAATTAGATTTAATTTTCTATGTAAGGGCTCAGATCTAAGTTGCAAGCCTCAATTGCATTTTTCATAAACCTAAATGGAAAATATGGCAAGACCAAAACACTCTAGTTATGGAAATATTCAACCCTTTGCAATTTGTGTCAATAGTCACCAAACTGCAGAACCCATGCTCTCTTCAATCTTTTGTAAATATTTAGGAAAATACATCAATCTGGGCAAACCAAACATTGTGATGATCACAGTGGACATTTTCTAAGTTAGAGACAAAGGTTATCTATAAGAGATGCAAGGGATCTGATGATAAGAAATTAGTAAACCCAAATCTGGCTAAATTGTAATACCCTAAGTAATAGAATCACCAATCCTTTGAATTTTGATTCGATACAGTCAATAGACAATAGTGCAGAAGGTTTGGGGGTCAAGAAGATGTTTGCTTTGGCTTAAAAGGCTATTCACCTCCTATCAACTTAGGAGATCACTCACCCATAGAAAAGAATCGCTCGACCCAAATTTTCTTGGTATTTTCGCTTGCTATACATAGTTGAGATGGATAGTTGTCTAAAATTTGAACAATTATTAATACAATAAATTGAAAACACTCAAAATACGTTGATTAACTCAATTCTTTACTCATCGAGTGTTATCTTGTTGGCTTCTACTCCATGAGAGGATCCTCTTAGTGTGTGGGATAGCAAATGGTAGGAGGAGAAGTGATATGTCATGTATAATCAAATAGTGCATATGTTATGTGTGCATCAATACTAAACCAATACATTCTTAGTCTTATCAAGTTGATAATCCAAAAAAAAAGGTTAAAATTTAAACAGGAAAACGTAATGGGCAGTCCAATGCCACTGAATATATATATATATATAGCTATTAAGTGGATTATACACAAGAAAACTAGAATAGGAACCCATAGTAGAAATATAGATTATACTATGTAAATTCACATAGGAAAAATAGAACCAGTGAAGATTTGTTATGCCCAGGCAATTCATTACAAGAGGTGAGCTATGTGTGCTCAAAATCTCATGCATTGTTACTCACTAGAAAACAAAAATTGTATATGGCCATGGATCATAGACACCTTCGCGTAATGTGGAAAGGGTCCTTGAATCCTTCATGCACCGAATTTCGAGCAAGTTGCACTCTTAGAGCTTCTATTTCTACTTCTGTACTCCCTAAGTTATCATTCTAGCTCCCCTCATTCTACAACCTTCATTTCTTTTAATGGGTTATCTTTGGAAGGCCAACCATCACATGGTTTGTTTC
>ML795925.1:29562-62568 GCA_009831015.1 Picea engelmannii
CTCTCTCTCTCTCTCTGTGTGCTTTGACAAGGTATGCCTTGCCCCACTTGACCAAGCGGTACTTGTTTTCTCTCTTGTAGAAGGTATCATCCCCATCCCACAAGTAGTGGCTACCCAACATCACCCTGCATGCATCCAATCACCCAACATCACCCTGCATGCATCCAATCATGAAACTTCACATTCTACCTCATCGACGTAGTTGGAACTAATGGTAAACTTGATTTTAGATATTTGAGTGATTCTCATAACGGTTTTCCCTTGCAACCATGCTAGTGAACTTTGTTGCACTAGATCGTAGCTTTCTAGACCAAGCTCATTAACTAATGTTTCAGAAACTAAATTACACAAAGAACAACTCTGAAACAAAGCAGTTACCTTCCAGTTATTCACTTGAACTTTGATTTGAAATAGTTCATGTTTATCTCCACTAGCCTTGGTCCGCTACAATGTGGTGCAAACTACGACTTCATCAAGATCAGATGACCACCAAAAATCTAGAAGTCCATAGTGCACATAATGTCTGCACTGACATATCTCTACACATATGCCAGTTATCTTTCTCTTGCAATGTCGGGCAGTAGATTATGGAATTGGGGACAAAACTACTCCCTCCTAGATGATCCGGTGATAAAATAAATATCCTCCTCAGTGGGATGATACACAGATAAAGATCAACACTGAATTCATGTCGACATGATCCGAGTGACGGATCAACAACTATAAAAATGAATAGTTCCTCATGAGGGATGTAGCCTCCTCATAAAACTTGAGGTGCCCAACATCCCCCAAAAGGAAACAACTCTGCGATGGAATAGGGTGAGGGATCCTCTTCCTCTCCCTCTCCCTCTCTTTGGCCTCCCACTCACGTACAAAGTTGTATGTTTCGACCTTTGCTGCTTCTCCTACTCCTATGCTTGTCATCGTCGTCTCTGATTCACATACAATTCTTTTTAGGCACACACACACACACATATATATATATATATATAACAAATTGAAATTATAAAAACACACATATATATAACCATTTTGTATTTAAAAACCAAAATCAATTTATGTTTGCAAAACAAATGTGGTAAAGTAACTGGTGCACCTTTAAGAAATCATACACATCATTGTCTGTGTGCTTTATTAGAAGACAAGCATTGTACTAGTGCTCTATGTTATTTGGTGCACCGGTGCTACATTTGTCATTAAATACACCGATATGCATCGTTAAGGTGCACCAGTAAGTTCGATGATACATGTTCACAATTTTCACGGGGCTCCATGTTCTATGGCACACCAGTGCTACATTTGTCATTAAATACACCGATATGCATCGTTAAGGTGCACTAGTAAGTTCGATGATACATGTTCACAATTTTCACGGGGCTCCATGTTCTATGGCACACCAGTGCTACATTAGTAACTAAACATACATGTATGATAATTATGATATGTGTGATGCACCGATGTATGAGATTCCATATAACGCATCGGTTTGCAGTGCTTTGTATAACACGATATGCATTGTTAAGGTCCATTGGTAATTTTGGTGCTCCATGTTGCTTGGAGCCCTAGTGTGTATTTCTAACGATGCTACATTAGTCCCTAAACAAACTGGTATGATACGTTTTACACGTGCGGTGCTATGTGGTACATCGGTGCGGTTATTCCATATAACACATTGATTTACGGTGCCTCACCTAGCGGTGTGTGGTATTTTATAATGAATAAATCACAGGGCATTCAGTTAGGTAAAGAGCACTGGTTCATTCAATTTGTTAGAATGCATCGATAGGTTTTTATGCAAAAACAATGTTTCTTCTTAGAACCGAGACATTAGTAATGCAACACTCTAGTGTGTGGTGCTTAGTGTTGTGTGGTGTGTTTGGTAATATGTTACGTATCACCAGTGGTGCTTCATGTAAATTCACAGGACGCACCATGTGCGGTGCTTCCTGTCAATTCATAGGATGTATTACATCCGAGGCGAGTCGAATGTGTGAAGCACACCACGAATATTTTTTTTTAAGTTGAAAAAAATGTCAAATATCAAGTCAAATTTAAATTTTAATACAATGAAAATGAAAATAAAGAGGTAACAAACAATTTACATGGTCTCTTCTTGCTCAAGGAGGCATGGTTGGCCCAGGAAAAATGAAATTTTCAACTTTTTTTCAAAATTGGAAAATGTATGAAATCTACAGGTGCACCGAGGAACCAACACTGTAGAGCACTGCAAACAGGGCAACCATAAAAGGAGGGTGAGTAATGGTGCTTGGGTGAGAGGTTGCAAACACAGAAAGAAATGTGATAATGAAAATCGGTTTGGTATTTCTTTTGTTACCCTATCGTGGTGCGCTCGATAGTAAGACAAATTTGTGCATTCTATAGTACTAAAACACATCGGTGCGCTTTTTTGTTTAGTTTACCCAATCACAATGCACCACATAGTTGGACGCACCAGTGTGTTCATGTGTGCGTAATGCACCGCTTGGATTTATGGGTATATATTTAAAAATTTCATTATTGTGTGTGTGTGTGTGTGTGTGTGTGTGTGTGTGTGTGTGTGTGTGTGTGTGATATTGTTTTCCGGTGCACCTGTATTGTAGATGCCCTGATGCACACAATTTATCCAGGAGCACCGTTATGCATTTTTTTTAAACAAAAAAATATATTTTAGCATTTTATGTTAATAATGGTGTAACACCCTTGTTTCCCCCGGCTTGTAATCAATAATTATTCATAATCACCATGCTATGGCATGGGAACAATGTAATTGTATTATTGTTTCAATTGCAAACAACTGACTGTGGAGGTGAAGCCTTGAAAGTACTTGCCATGATATCACTAGAGGAGAAAATGTTAAAACTACAAGAGAGGGTTCATTATATCGAATGACCCCAAATTTCCCTTGTTGAGGATAATAAACCTCCTTCGGTTCCCCAGGAGGAATCGGTTAATGAATAAAGGAACAGTACTTGAACCGTCAACCACCCCCGTGAAGGATGGTCTAGCTGTGGAATGTTAGCCCGAAGTACCACAGGGTCTTGCAGACCCAAAATGACCCGAGTTTCCTTCTGAAAGAAGTAACGGGATAGGAAGGATAACCTTCTCAAGGAAGGATGTGCATGTGAGGTGAGAAAAATAATAAAAGGGAGAGAAGAGAATGCAAGGAGCTCTCTAGCTAAGAACATAACCTGAGCAAAAGGCCATGAGCTTGATGTTGAGGAAGCATCTGATAAACCTCGCAGAAGTTGTGAAAGAGAAAGGACCTTTGAGAATTGGCATAAATTCCCTAGTGATATCATGGCTTGGCACAAGCGTGGCCAGAGCGCTAAGAATGAATGCCTCTGAGCCTATGGTTGGGTGGAAACGCAGACACCCTCGGTCATTTAGTTGGATGCAACCTATAATAGAAAAGTATTCTCATATCTTGTGTAATTGAACTGTAATTGTAGAATAAAGTTGGATATCCTATGAATTTTTCAAGCATATGCATGTTTTCTTGATGATTAGACTATATCCCTTTATCTTTGCTTGATTGTGTATTTAAGTAAGCAAGGAACTATATGGTTTGTACATGTAAATGCTCAAGCCCTGTAGTGGCTCAAGTTTAAGCAGATGAACTGTGAGTTCATCGACCTTGGACATAGTTTCTCATATGCATGTCGATACTTCGAGCTATTTTGAGTCTCCTGGGAAAAAGAGTTTGTTAAGATTAGGAGAAAGAGCGCAAAGCGTGTGCTAGTGCCTAAGGCCTTCAGGACTGATGAAGCTCAGGAAGGATAGCAAGATTTAAGTCTCGAAAGTGAAGACCCTTTTCGTTTGGAAGACGAGTGAACGAGATCCGTTCGGAATGACCCAAGGTCTATCACGACCGTTGGATTTGGAAAAGGAACGTAGGTGTTAACTCCTCGACTCCTTCAATCTTTGCGAGTTTGGTGAACTTTGGTATTCGTCGTAACAAAAACAAATCCTCTGAAGCCCCAGAGCCCGAAGTTAATCTAGGTCGTAGATTTAAGGATGCTCGGGAACTATCGCAATCGTCAGATCTATGATGTGGTCAACCCGACGTTGACCAACTCCAGGAGAAAAGAGGAGTTTTGCGTCACAAAACTCCCGAAGGCCGGAGTCGCAAAGTAATGTGGATTGTGGATCTAAGGATCCTTCAAGACCCCTCTTGACCGTTCGATCGTGGGGACGTGTGTATCATGTCGAGAGCACGTGGGGGCCCACATGTCGAGTGACGGGGTTGCCAGGTGTGGTGACCTCATGGCAAGGTAAGGAGACATCAGTGACCTAAGGCAGGTGCCACGTATTCTTGTCGGAGTGTTTTCGGATGACAGATGTCCCTCTAGGAATGGCCCAAAAACGGGACCCAAGGGACCCTTGAGCGGGAGTTACGAGCTGTAGATCTCTGGGGTTACGTGGATACCCTCGGACTGTCAGATCTAGGTTGTGGTCAGCCCGACGCTGACCAACTCTAGGAGAAAAGAGGATTTTGCGTCGCAAAACTCCCAAAGACTAGCGTCGCGAAGTAATGACGATCGTCGATCCTCGAATCCTTCAGGATCCCTCTCAGTCGTCGTTATACAGGGGACATGTGGCACTGGATCCTTTAGTTCGAAGATTGGGCACTCTGGAGGATTTGAGGTGTGGTGTATCGATAAGCTCTGAAGCCCGAAGTGGCGAGGGTCGTCGATTTGAGGACGCTTCGGGACTTTTCCTAACCGTCATATCCAGGTTGTGGTCAGCCCAACGCTGACCAACTCTAGGAGAAAGGAAAATTTTACCCCATGAAACCCCCAAACGCCAAAGTTACGAAGTAGCAGAGGTCGTTGATCCAAGGGTTACATGGACATACCTTGGTCGTGAGATCGGAGGGCATGAAAGATGATCCGTCTGAAGTGATGTGGCACAGTGACGTCACCTAGGGTGATGTGGACCCAAGTTTGACGTGCCACGTGTCACCTGGATTTGCGTGTATCACATACCCTATAGACCCATTGATATGTGACACGTGTCAGCCCCTGGGACATACTCGCATAGCCACAGTGGTTAGTGAAGTAACTGGAACTCCGGGAGTCCAAGACTTCGAGACTCCGGAGGATTTAGAGTGTAGTATTGTAGAGAGACCAAAAGCTCCGAAGGCCAAAGCCACGCGGCAAGCTTACAGGAGTTTGGGATTTCGGGACTCCGGGAGGTCTCATGTGTATATAGCAAAGAGGCGTTCAGCACCAAAGTGTTGAATTCCCCGCTGGCCTGTGTGTTAGACAAAGATTGAGTCCATTCGTGGGATCGGACGGTGAATGGACTTCCACTGTGGATGTAGGAATTTGGAGACAATACATGTGAGGTGGATCTACATGGGTGCCACATGGCCCTTGACCAATAAATGCATGAAGAACTAGCAAGAGTGTATCTGCCAGTCTGGAGCTCGGATTTGAGCATGGAGGCAGAGGTTGGAAAGTACTAGACGAGAAGGACGTGATAGAAATCCCAAAATTAGGATTTGAGATAGTTAAGGAATACGAAATTATGATGCCCCACCCCTTAAAAGAGCATTTAGGGGTCAGGTGTGTTACAAATTGGCATCATAGCACGACAACAACACTTGGCCTACTTGGGCTCATGCACAAGTTGTATGAAAATATTTTTGGAGGACTTTATGGGGTAACACCCTATCTTACCCCATTCTTGAGAAGCTTAGTAAACCTCTACTGAAGAGAGGAATGAGATCTTTTACTGTTGATAGATGTTTTGGAAATTTGCATTGTAAGTTGCTCATGTTTCCAAATAAAGAAGTTGACTTCACTCTACAATCATATGTGTTGTTGTATAGACATAATATTGGGTTACCAAGGCTAGGATGAGCATGTTGAGAATATCACTACCAAATGGAAATCATCTGCATAAGTTCCTTGAGTAGAAGGATGCAGATTTAAAATTCAGTTCGGATTTTACCCCAATGACATTGAATCATTCTAGTTTGTGGCAGAGGAAGCCTACTATTTCTTTTCGGAAATGATTTCCAATCCTACAAGAGTGGGATTATGCTGAAGAACACTAATATTTAAACTAAAATAGCAATGTGAATGGATGAGGTAAAAAGGTGCAAGAGATGCACCTGCAAGTATACAAATATGTGTATACATGCTTGAAGGAATAATATGATTGCAAGCTCTCAACTGAGGGGGAAGCTCAGTGTTGAGTGTCCCTATGAGACTTATCATAAGAATGATTGGAAAATCCTTGGGAGAAGGATATAGAAGTTTGATATGTCCATGTGTGTGAATGACATGGAAAAAGGTGCAAGCAATGAGTTTGCATGATTAACGTTTGGGTTGTGTGTATTTATGCTTGAGTGCATGGATTTAATGCATTGTGAAGTTTCTTGATATGAAGCCTGATAGTAAATACCAGTTAGGTAGGAATGATATTAAATGTGAAAGTGATGCACATGTCTGATGTAAGAGTATAGGTATACTAAAGGCACAAAGTGACTGTCTAAATGAGTGAAACGAGAGACAAGCATTGCACTTGCCAAGATTGAATGAATATCATGGATGCATGGTTGACTCCATTCTGAAGAGTCATGATGGTTATGTTTTAAACATATCTTAAGGGGAATGAACTCCATTTCCCCAAGAAAGGCGAGCATAAATAAATGAAAGATTAAATGAGCAATCATGGTCTATTTTCAGGATAAGAGGCAAATGATTATGCCTTGAGGATCACCTGAGAATGATTTTGAACAATCATGAGTTGACTACTTTTAAAGTAGAGATGTATGCAAGTTGTGAAATATACCCATGGAAGCTACACACAGGCTTTTGATTATGCATATGGTTAAGTACATCATGGATGTAAGTTAACAAAACTAGAATATGTGTGGATGCATAATTTGGATGCATGACAAAGATGCATGTTTATATTCCTTATGGAATATTTGATAAATAATTGAAGCTAACTCAAGGTTGAGCCCATCACAGATAGTGATGGATATGCAATAAGGAAGTTGCATGCTGAGGGAGTTCCCTGTGGAGGAACTATGTGAAGACTCTGCCAGGAGGATAGAGTCACAACCTTAATAACTGTTGAGAATTAAGCAGTGAGCTACAAACTTATATATATATATAAGAATTTTGGATTTCATTTTGAAAACATCATGTAATGAATAGAAGACTAATAAATGAATAAATGAGTATGTTTGACTGAATAGTCTTGGTTGAAGCCATGTTCAGAAAGGGTAGTGGGGCCTTAGAGATAACTCAACTGGGCTAAAAAGTCCCATGCAGTGTAGAAAGAATTGGAAGAAGGGGAGAGCCCTCAATTCTTTGCTTGTTGAGTATTATGTTTTCTCTGGGATGAGAAAGTTGGTACGGTAATGAAAGTAAGGGTTTTGACACCATAGTGACAATGATTATATTGATGTAGAAACAATCGATATATGTTTGTGTTGCACTCATGAAAACATTAAGGATAATGTAATGAAGTGCATAAAGATATGGTAGGACATGTCTGAAAATGTTTTATTGTCTTAATGTCATGCACAAAATTTTGAAAGGCAATTGTATACCATGGATACCCAAGTAGAGTATGATTCAGGAAGAAAACCTTGATTGAATCAGGTTAATCAAGGACCTGACAGAGGAGATGAATGTGAGTCGTTCATCGGAGGGAAAACCAATCTCAATTGTCAAATTGACTTCAATATCCACTGGAGTTAACGGATCAAATACCAGTCGTTCATTAGATCGATGGTCGGGGATCATTATGGAACATGAAGGCAAAATTAACAGACGTACTAGTTCACGGTCTGCAATCAAGCAACACCGTTGATCTCGTCGGGGTGGAGGATCAACGACCATGATTAAAAGAGTTGGGCGAGCACTTTTCAGATTGCGGAGGTTGAACTCTCTGCTAAAGAGCACGCATATTGGGGTTCTGCAATCGTTGTGAACCACCAATCTGTGAACGGTCGGTGGGTGAACTTGCAAGGAACCCACGCATTAATGCCACGTAAACTCGTACTATGATTCGGTTCTGTGGTTGAAATTAGTATATCAAAGCTTTGAATTCTCTGTCAAACACTTTTGTGTTGGAATTATTATTATCTGGAAATCGTGTGGTTTAAAATTGATCGAGGGCTGAGATCGACGACCCACAATCATTGCAGAGATTGCATATGCACATGGGTTAATGTTGAGACCTGTACCCATAGCTTAAACTCAATATAACGTTATTTTGAGTTTGGGATCTGATCGTAGATCGCACGACCCATATTCATTTCAGATATCGGGAGGAGAGTTAAATCGCGAGCTAGTTGAGGTTCAGCAATCCCTTACCGACGTTGGATCTGGGGGAAGACGGATCTACACCGTTGATTTGCAAACAAGAGATTAAGCTAGGATCATAGCACCTAGATACGAGAGCTAAAAGGATAGTGCCTGAAAAGAATAGAGCTGAGGTCACAGCTCTCAGTTGCATGGAGAGAAAATGGAGTTCCTCCGGACCAATCAAGGAAGATAGAGTTCAGCACTCCGGGTTAGATTGTGGTCGTGGGGACTGGTTCTATGGGAATAAGGGCGATCATAGTTAGCACATTACATGGAATTGCTTCGAGGAAATGCATGTTGGCATAAAGGGAAGACAATGGACCTTCCATTAAGGAAGGAGGACCTTCCGAAATTTTACTTACATTGTATGGGTGTCAAACAAAAGCAAATTTGGGTGGCCATGACTATGGGCACCTTGGTTACTAACGAAGAAAGAATGCTTGGGTGCATTCAAGAGAAACTTATAGTTTCATATGTGTCGACTTGGGATCATGATCAACCTGTAGCAGGAAGCACAATCCGGCAGCAATAATGAATGAAGATGAATAAACCATTTGATGAAGAGCTTGGATAAGCTCCAACACACCATGGCAAAGTACTTGTCATAAAGTGTGGCAAACTTGAAATCAATGCAAGGGTGCATTGGGTGTGAATGTGGCCACGAAAATTGGCACATTGATTAAAGACATTTGATATTTGAATTGCATCTAGAAAATTTGGTTTGTTGAAAGGATGCATGCGTAAATAATGATGTTTCCTTTTGCTTTGTATTCTTGAAACGATGAAAATGACTTGGACTGTTAGTATGCATGATATTGAAAAGATAATGTGCATGAAAACTAACAATTTGTTTGGCTGAGGAATGTTGAAATTGCAGAAAGAAAAGGGTCTTGGATATTGCAGTGTTGTAAGCCCATAAGGAGGACCATGCTAAGGAGGACCAATTGCATGTTGAGCCAAATTTCAAGGAATGGTATTTCCTTTTTGAGAAAGTGAATTTGATTGTTAGTATGCACAATTCTGAAATTGTTTGTGAGCCACTGCAAGTATGCAATGAAAATATAATGTGCATGAGAACTAACAATTTGTTTGGCTGAGGAATGTTGACATTGCAGATAGAAAGGGTCTTGGATATGGCAATGTTGTAAGCCCATAAGGAAGACCAATTGCATGCTAAGCTAAACTGCTATGGGAAGGAAAGTCCCATACCTGTGAATCTGGTTCCTGTGCGGAATAGATGCAAAACTAAAATGTAGAATTTGGAAATCTGTGGTTGACAGATTTGCAAGAAAATGATGAATTTGAAATTGAGGATAATGTCTCATGATTTTTGTATACCTGTGATATAGGTGAGAAGAAAAGATCAGTCCAGAAAGGACAAATGAAGGTTGTGAAGATGAAAAGCATGAAAAATGGCTACTGTTGAGCCACGAGAACCCCGTAATAAGCCATGATCGTCGGACTATGTTGTGTTGAGGTAACACAAGCCAAAGGGACGCCTCGGCAGAGCAAGTTTGAGGGATGCCTGGACTGTAAGGCTCAATGGAGTCTCCAGAATTCTTCCTGTGCGAGAAAGCCTTAGCAAGGTAAGATGGATCACCCGAGGAACTGTATAACGGAGAAGGGGATGCCTGGGCCTGGGCCTGGAGGGTGAGTGACTGCAAGGAAGAGGAGACTCTGATAGTTCTTATAAACTATTGACTGGGATCATGCACACAATGGGTACACCTCGACTGTAAGGCTCAATGAAGCCTCTGGAATTCTTCTTCTACGAGAAACCCTTGGCAAGGCTAGACGGATCGCCCGAGGGACTGTATAGAAGAGAAGGGGATGCATGAGCCTGGGCCTGGAGGGTCAGTGACCGCAAGGAAGATGAGACTCTGATAGTTCTTATAAACTATTGATTGGGATCATGCACACAATGGGTATGTCAAGGAAAAACATTGAGCCAAGATAACAAGACAACCATGTGGATGCAAATTTATGGACTGCACAGATAAGTATTGTGCTAGATTATGAAATTTTCCTCTTAAATTTTGAACAACAGTAAAATGTTTTCACATGAGACTACGATTAATGTGCTTGTTTTCCAAGAATTATTGAAGGCATCTGACGAAGGTTAAGAGTTTGAAAAAGGACCCGACCAAGAAAGAAGGTTAGGACTTTTGAAGCGACTGAATGAGAAAGGCATGACACATGTTGTTGATAAAGAACATTGAGGACGGTGTTCCTTTTTAAGGGGGAGGGCATTGTAACACCCATGTTTCCCTCAGCTTGTAATCAATCGTTAATCATAATCACCATGCTATGGCATGGGAACAATGTAATTGTATTATTGTTTGAATTTCAAACAACTGACTGTGGGGGTGAAGCCTTGAAAGTATTGGCCATGATATCACTAGAGGAAAGAATGTGAAAACTATAAGAGAGGGTTCATTATATCGAAAGACCCCAAATTTCCCTTGTTGAGGATAATAAACCTCCTCTGATTCCCAAGGAGGACTCAGTTAATGAAGAACAGACTGGTGGTTGAACCATCAACCACCCCCATGAATGGAAGCATGGTCTAGCTCCAGAATGTCAGCCCGAAGTACCACAGGGTCTTGCAGACCCAGACTGACCCGAGTTTCCTTCTGACAGAGGGAAAAAGATAGGAAGGATAACCTTCTCAAGGAAGGATGTGTGTGCAACGCAGGAAAAAGAATAAAAAGGAAGAGAAGAGAACGCAGGGATCTCTCTAGCTGAGAATGAAACTTGAGTATAAGGTCACGAGCTTGATGTTGAGGAAGCATCCGATAAACCTCGCAGAAGCTGTGAAAGAGAAAGGACCTTTGAGAATTGGCATAAATTCCCTAGTGATATCATGGCTTGGCACGAGGGTGGCCAGAGCGCTAAGAACGAATGCCCTTGAGCCTATGGTTGGGTGGAAAGGCGGACACCCTCAGTTAGTTAGTTGGCTATAACCTGTAATAGATAAGTATTCTCATATCTTGTGTAATTGAACTGTAACTGTAGAATAAATTTGGATATCATATGAATGTTGCAGTGATATGCATGTTTGCTTGATGATTAGACTGTATCCCTTTATCTTTGCTTGATTGTGTATTTAAGCAAGTAAGGAACTATATGGTTTGCATATGTAAATGCTCGAGCCATGTAGTGGCTCAAGTTTAAACAGATGAACTGTGAGTTCATCGACCTTGGACATAGTTTCTCGTATGCATCTCGATACTCCTAGTTGTTTTGAGTCTCCTGGAAAAAAGAGTTTTTTAAGCTCGGGAGAAAGAGTGTAAAGCGCACACTAGTGCCTAAGTTCTTTAATACTAATGAAGCTCAGGAAGGATAGCGATATTTATGTCTCGAAAGGGAAGACCCTTTTCGTTTGGAAGATGATTGAACAAGATCTGTTCGGAAGGACCCAAGGTCTGTCAAGACTGTTGGATTTGGAGAAGGAGCGTAGGTGTTAACTCCTCGACTCCTTCAGTCTTCGCAAGTTCGATGAACTTTGGTATTCGTCGTAGGGAAATAGATCCTCAGAAGCCTGAAGTTAATTTAGGCCATAGATCTGAGGATGCTCGAAAACTATCCCAAGCATTGGATCTACGATGTGGTCATCCTAGCGCTGACCAACTCCGGGAGAAAAGAGGATTTTTGTGTCGCAAAACTCCCAAAGGTCTGGGTCATGAAGTAATGCGTACCGTGGATCTAAGGATCCTTCGTGACTCCTCTTGACCATTTGATCATAAGGATGCATGTATCATGTCGAGAGCACGTGGGGTCCCACGTGTCGAGCGACGACATTGCTAGGTGTGGTGACCTCATGGAAAGGTATGGGGACGTTGGTGAGCTGAGGTAGGTGCCACATATTCTTGTCGAAGTATTTTGGGATGACAAATGTCCCTCTAGGAATGGCCCAAAAACGGGACCCAAGGGACCCTTGAGCGGGAGTTACGAGCCGTAGATCTCTAGGGTTACGTGGATACCCTCGGACCAGCATATCAAGGCAATGGTCAGCCTGAAGTTGACCAACTCCGGGAGAAAAGAGGAGTTTGTGTCGAAAAAATTTTGAAGGTCAGGGTCGCGAAGTAATGAGGACCATCGATCCTCAGATCCTTCGGGATCCCTCTCAGCCATTGATATACAGGGGACGTGTGGTGTTGGATCCTTTATTTCGAAGATTGAGCACTCTGGAGGATTTGAGGTGTGGTGTGTTGATAAGCTTCGAAGCCCGAAGTGGCGAGGGTCATTGATTCAAGGAAGCTTCAAGACTTTTCCTAACCATCAAATCTAGGTTGTGGTTATCTCAGCGTTGATCAAATCCAAGAGAAAGGAGAAGTTTACCCCATAAAACCTCCAAACGCCAAAGTTACGAAGTAGCGAAGGTTGTTGATCCAATGGTTACGTGGGCATACCTTGGTCGTGAGATCGGAGGGCATGAAAGACGATAAGTTTGGAGTGAGGTGGCACAGTGACATCACCAAGGGTGACGTGGAACCAAGTTTGACGTGCCACATGTCACCTGGATTTGTGTGTATCACATACCCTATAGACCCATTGATACGTGACACATGTCATCCCATGGTACTTTCCCACCTAGCCACAGTGGTTAGTGAAGTGACTGTAACTCTGGGAGTCTGGGACTTCGGGACTCCAGAGGATTCAAAGTGTAGTATTGTAAAGAGACCAAAAGGCTCGAAGGCTGGAGCCATGTGGCAAGCTTATGAGAGTTTGAGACTCTGGGAGGTCTCGTGCGTAGATAGCAAAGAGGCATTCAGTGTCGAAGTTTTGAATTGCACGCTAGCATGTGTGTTAGACAAAGATCGAGTCCAGTCCTAGGATCGGATAGTGGATGGACTTCTATCGTGGATGTAGGAATTTGGAGACAATACATGTGAGGTGGATCCACATGGGCGCCACATGGCCCTTGACCAATAAACACAGGAAGAACTGGGAAGGACGTATCTGCCAGTCTGGAGCTCGTATTTGAGCATGGAGGTAGAGGTTGGAAAGTCCTGGACGAGAAGGACATGATAGAAATATCGTTATTAGGATTTGAGATAGTTAAGGAAAATGAAATTATGATGCCCCACCCCTTTAAAGAGCATTTAGGGGTCGGGTGCGCTACAAATGCTTATCGATGCACTTTATTTGGCAAGCATCGAGGCGTTACATTTGAGAGTGCACTAGTGCATTTGGATAATAGAGGTGCATCGGTGTAAAAACCTTCGCAAAAACCTCTAACCACCCACCTCCACTAAAAACCTTCGCTATAAACATATAAGGTGTGATTTTTTTAGGGAGTTTCCATAAAAACTTCCACTACAAAGTGTTCTCCTTGTAGTGTTTGTAATTGGACCTCTTTTCCAAAGGTTTACCAATTGATTAAAGAATCTATTGCTCTTAATATCCCCATAATGTGCTATCAATTCATCTGTAAAAACGGACCAAGAAATAATATATTATTTTTTTCTTTCACAACGCCATTTATACCAAACAATTTGATCATTTTATAAATACAAGGATACAAGAATTACCTTTTGCATGGTCGACACTTGGTATAAATCAAAGAATTGTTCCATCTGGAATACCCATGTTATAGGATCTCTACCATCAAACTTCCTCATATCGATCTTGGGAATTAAGTAGTTCCTTGGTGTTGAGTGGAACCCTCAATGACGAAGATCTGGAGGTAATGAATGATCTTGATTTTGGGGCTCAATCTTTTTTTCCTCCATATTTAAATGATTTCCTTGTGTCCTGATATCTCCTTGAGGGAATCTCTCATCTATGGTACATAACAAGTTAGTTGACATGAAATTTTTCAATTCTTCCATATTCTTTTCCATGCGTACCCTATTTTCATCCATCTTCTTTTCCATATTTTCCATATGTTTCATATTATCATTCATGTTATTTTCCATATTTCGTTCCATTTGTATTTGTGCATTTATTAAATTAGACTTTTTCACTGACATATCATTCAATCCATTAATTTGATTCTCCAAAGTAGATAGTTGGTTTTGTATCTCTTCATTTTCTTCATGAGTCATGGTTGAGATTTTTGGAGGTTTAATGGGAGAATTAGTTTTTGGAGCACCCTTTTCCACCTGGGACACAAATAATAATGCTACTCTTTTTTCTCTTTATCACCAATTTTGAATCACAGAAAACATATATTTCAATCAAAAGTTAAGCCAATTGTAAGTTACGTACCTTTAAAACCCTAATTTTGAAACTATCTTTATGGCTGACCATTGTCCTATAGTGCTATGATATGTCTTCTCTGCAATGCCATAGGTATGACCAAAATTTGACATGTCAAGTGAAAGTCATGGTAGCCTTCCCAAAACTTGTTGATTCTTATCCCTTTTCGAAAAACAAATTTTACATAATGCTACAAGTCTAATATTTCAGATTTGATTATGAAATTTTTACCTGAAATAGTATGGTTTGTCTTCTTTCCAAAGAAACTGGTGGCACTAAATTTGAACTTACCATTCTTCAAATATGTCACTTCTACCGAGAACCCGTGTTTGAGACTAGTTTTAGGACTAGTCAAGTATCTCTAATTTCCACAACCTATATCTCAAAGATTTAAACGATCCAAAACCCATAATTTTTACTGTAAGTACTATGTTATGTCTCCTCGGGATTCTGAAAAAATGCACAGCCTGAAACCTTTCAAAAAAAAAAAATAATAGTGAAAATGCCAAGATGACTCGTATGAAATTGATTTAAAGGCTAGTCACAAACCCTAACTTACACAGGCTATATCTCAAAAAGTATAATGAACCGATCCCTGAAATGTTTAACAAAATTACTTCACTTTGTCTCCTCAATATCTTTAAAATTTCACAGTCCGAAAAAAATTATAGTGAAAATTCCAAGATGACTCACTTGAAGGAGAAAAACCCTAGGATCATGTGCTCTAATACCAAATGTTATGAACCAAACTCCAAAGATAGTCAATGAATAATCCACTTCGAGGGGGTAACCTCCTTTTACAATAAATGCAATGCACAAGAAAAGATGAGATGATCCTAAAACTATGCCTACTTGGTATATATATAGGAGACCAAGGGTACAATTACATTTAAAATGTCTAGCTAACAATAGAAATACAACAACTCAATATCTAGGGCTTTACACGGGGCTTTGATCTGGATTATATTGAGAACAACATGAAGGAGGAGATATAACAAGGATATACACAAAGATATTGCAAGGAACACGGTAATACAATAAAACTCATATTCTATTAATGATTGTTTGGAATACAAAAGATTGTAAAATGTAAAGCACACAAGCTAGCTAGAATGGTGGTAGCTTATCTCTGAAGAGAGAGATGTGTCGACTACGCTCATTCGTAAGAAGTTGATTACAAAGATCCCAAAGAGGCCTTTTAACATAAAGCATCAATGAAAAAACCCTAAACATCCAAAACCCTAACCCTAGAAGATGAAATGCCAAAAGGTTTGTGGGCCCCAATGTGGTTAGTTGATACGTCAACTTCCCAGGGGCACAACTTTTGCATACGATATTTGTTTGGGGTGCTCGATACATCGTCGAAAAGATCTACTCGAGGAGTACACATTCTATTCAACCTAGCATCTTCCTTTCACTACATGCTAGTTGTTGTCGAGCCAAAAATACATTGTTTAGGGCCTCAAAATGGCCCCAGACGTTTAGGACTTGAAAAACTATAGAAAAGGTGCCAAGATGTGGAACCATTCTGAATTAGTGGAACAAGTGGGTGGCCACCAATATCCACCTGCATTAGTCCTCCCCCTTAGGAAGTAATGGTCTCCATTACGTGAAGTTACTCAATCATATGGGGAAACTTCTATTGAGCCTGGCATCTGGTGAACCACTTGCCCTGGTTAAGAAATTGCCCTGCTTTGACATCCCCATAGAGTTGGATGTTCTGCTAGTGGGTTCTCTTCATCTTGGTGTCCATGATATAATCATTTTTTGCATGTTCAATGTAGTCTGGGTTGATTTATGTAGGGGCCAAGTGCTCGATCTCATTTGAAGTGTCTAGGAGAGGTGGAAAATATGTTTGAAGTAGTTCCACATTAAATACTGAGTGTAAGCCAAGGAAAGGAGGATTACTTAATTCAAAGGTATTCTCACCCACAACCTTGGTGATGGTGTAAGGCCCGTATCAAAGTGGGCGTAGTTTCTAATGGGATCCTGAGAGGTGCTCTTTCTATAAATGCAACCATACCTTATCTCCCACCAGAAACTTGTGTGGTACCTGATGTTGTTTGTGGCAATGCTTGTACTTGATGTTGGTTTTCTACAAAATATCATGAACTTGTTGTTGGATATACTGGATTCGCTCAACAAATTTGGTTGCTCGATTAGCCTCAGTTTGAGCATGGGAGGACTCTTCCTGTGCAGCTGCAATGGGCAGAGCTACGTCAATTCAGGTAAATGGTTGGAAGCTCAAACACACTTTAAAAGGGCTATGGTCGATAATGTTGTGGAGGGATTTGTCATAGTTAAGTTGAACATCATGAAGGCTCTTGTACCACATGAGTTAATGTTTGGAATTGTACATCCTCAAGATATGGACAATCATCTTCTTGACTACCTATGTTTGTCCATCAGTCTGTGGGTGGAAGCAAGTCGATTTGGTCAGCTTGGTGTCCATCATCAACCATAGGCTCGACCAAAAAGTACTCAGGAACCTATTCTCTCGATCTGAAATAATGGTCTGTGGGAGTCCAAAATGAACCTAAACACGTTCAAAGAAGAGCTTGGCGGTGGGCTCGGCTTTGATTCTCTTCTTGCAGGGTGCCAAAACTGCCATCTTAGAGAATCGATCAACGACCATGAAGACACAGTCGTTCCCATGCTTGGTTAAAGTCAAATCCGACATGTAATTCATGGAGATGGACTCTCAAGGCCTATCTGGAGAAGGAATATGGGTGTACAACCCCTATTTCTTGATGGTGGGCTTGGAAATTGCGTAGCTAGTACAGGATTTGATGTAATTGTGAACATCTTGTCGACCAATAAAAAAGCTTTTGCAATACTACCATTGTTTTATCCATGCCAAAGTGCCTCGTCGACCGACTATAATGAGCTTTGCATACTCACTTGAAGGAACACAAAGATGGCTCAAATGGCATAACAATCCATCCTCGAGATGAAAGTCTGGAACTGGTTTTCATGCATTCAATGTCTAATATGTGGTAGCAAAGTCAAAGTTACTATTGTATAATTGTGGCAACCCCGACATCTCATGCCAACATGAGTTAAGAGCTATGGTTAGTGCCACAACCGGGGGTTGATCGAGGCAGTTTGCAACATGGTTGGTGATGCCCTTCTTGTACTTGATGTTCAAGTGGAATTGTTGCAAGCATGTGGACCACTTCTGATGGCGATCATGTTGTAATTTTCCTTGTGTTTGCATGAATTGCAGAGGCCTGTGATCAACATGGATGATCGTTTCCTTCCCCATAACGTAATGCTTTTAGTATCAACTTGCATGCACAATGGAGTACATCTCTTTGTCGTCGTTGGGGTATCTGCGACCAACATCAGATAGTGTTTCATTGTGATAGGCCACTAGATGCCCATGTTGAGTGAGGACTGGACCAATAACATTTGTCTCAACCTCAAATTGTTGTTGTAGGTCTAGCAGAATAAGGACTGGTGTTGAGCAGAGACGGAATTTCAAATCCTCGAATGCTTTCTATTGGGATGCAATCCAAACAAACTTGGCCTTTGCTCCACCCTTGATCATCTGGCTTTGGGCCCAAGCAATATGAGAGAACCCCAACACAAACATGTGGTGGAAGTTGGTGAGGCCCAAGAAGATGTTGAGATCAATCAGTGTCTTCAGGGTCAACCAATCGCAGATGAATTGGATCCCGGTTGGATCCACATGCACACCTTGCCAATCCATAATGTATCCCAAATATTGGATTCTCTACATTTCGAAGGAACACTTCTCCAAATTGACATATAACTTGTGATGTCGAAGGGTGCCCAAGACCTGTTGAATGTGCTCCAAATGTTCCTCCCAGGTTTTGCTAAATATGAGGATGTCATCTAGATATACAACCACAAAGGAGTTTGTGAATGGCCGCAATATATCACCTATCATTCACATGAATGTGGTATGTGCATTAGTCAAGCCGAAAGGCATGATCGACCACTCGAAGAGACCTTATTTAGACTTCAAGGTTGTCTTCCATACATCAGTTTTCTCAATCGACACCTAGTGGTAGCTTGACTTCAAATCAATCTTACTGAAAATTTTGTCTCCCTTGAGTTGATCGAGAAGATCGTCAATCTAGGGGATTGGTTACCGGTTCTTGACTATGGTCTTGTTCAGAGATTTATAATCAATAAAACGTCACCATGTCCCATCCTTCTTCTGTACCAAAATAATTGGGCTCCCGTAAGATGAGGATCTTGGTTTGATGTGACCCTTCATAATTAGTTCTTGGATATGGCATTTGATTTCTTCATTCTCCATAACAGAACGCCTGTATACAAGGTTGTTAGGTAGAGGAGCATTGGGTGTCAAATTCATTGAGTGCTTTACTTGACAGTGCAAAGGCACCCTATTAGGCGGGGCATAGATGTCTCTGTGCTCTTCTACTATATTTTCCACCTGTTGTTGCTATGTAGAGAGACCCCGTGAAGAGGTTTTGGCAATTACAGTAAAATTTTGTTCACCTTTCCATTGAACCATAAAGAGGACAAATCTCCCAGTCTGAGAAACCACATTTCTGCACTACATCACGAAGATCAAAGAGACCACAGTAGTTGGGACTACCTTTGTTACCCTATAGAGTTGACCTCGAAAAATAATAATGACACTACGGGGCCTAGATTCATAAACAACATGATGCTTCCACATACATGGTTGTCCTAACAAAACATCACAAAATTCAAGAGGAGAAAAAACACACGATACCTCGTCTTTGAAGGGTTTGATGACATAGTCCAAGCGACATTGTTGGCTCATGTCGATGTCTCATCCCTGTCTGAGCCAACCAATGGTGTATGGTTAAGGATGTGACCTCGTTGTTAGGTTCAACCTCTGTTGAGATTAGGTTCTTTTGGCTACCACTATAAACAGTGAAATGGAGTGGGGACACCATCACCCACATCTGTGAGTGGAAGAGCCACTCCCCTTCTGCAGGCTCCTATGGTTCCTCTAGTTGGAATTTTGTGGTAGCGATGGTGACACTAGGTTCAACATCAATGATTTGTTTTCCCTTCTTCAATTCTGAATCAGAGTTTGAATCAACATCCTACCCTGAGGTTTTCTTCTCAACCAACAATGACTATTTTGAGTGACATTCATCAATATTATGCCAAGGGTTTTTGTGGAACTTGCACCACTTTCCAGTGTCCTTCTTCAACTTACCATTACCCTTCTTTGCTAGTGGCTTTGATTGATTGTACTAGGGTTGGTTGTCCTTGCTCTGTTCTTTTCCCTAGGAGTTAG
Source organism: Picea engelmannii (assembly GCA_009831015.1). Taxonomy (NCBI): domain Eukaryota; kingdom Viridiplantae; phylum Streptophyta; class Pinopsida; order Pinales; family Pinaceae; genus Picea; species Picea engelmannii. The sequence continues at coordinate 49,366 of ML795925.1, forward strand.
GGCCACCTTTATCGAGCTTCTATTGCAATGGGTTTGTAGAGCCGAAATGCCACTTATTCTTTTGCTTTAACTTCAACTCGGTCTTGACAACATATTGGTAAGTGGATCCCAATGAGGAGATGTTAAGGAACTCTGTATCTATTTGGATGTGCCTATGTAGGATCTAGATGTTACCCCCCCCCCCCTGGGATAGGGTTAACTAAGGATATCATGTCTCGACGCCAATAGGTAGCAGACATGGAGTGTCGAGAGTCAAGTTGACTATCAAAGACCACAAGGTCCCTCCTATTCATGTTGATCACCACTCATCACGAACATCGAATCAACACCCACTACATCGGCTTGGTCCCATAGGATAGCAGATCTTGCTTCATGAGGTAACAAGTCTGGTGTCACAGTAAGTGTCACTTTAATAATTGAATCATTTGAACATGTTGCAAAGAATCTTTTCTTGATTGTGGAACATTTGCTTGGAAATTGTACCTTTTGCCTAATTTCACCTTGGTGTTTATCATTGTGTCCTAGCAAATTGGTCACCCTCGGGAAAAGGGTTGCTATTGGATAGTCCCTTGAAGGGTCATCGTACCACTCCCATTCATACTTACCACTATTCACACTTCTTCCCCTTCCTCATCTTTTGGGTTCCCGGGTTCATTGACCCCAAGAATAGATTATACCTCATTCCATGCGAAGAAGGGGCTAAAGGCCCAGAGGTTGTAGCTGGAAAAAGATAAAAGCCAATATTATCCTTCTAGATGCTCGCCCTGAGGTCCTGTGAACAATAAAATGATTCTCAAAAAAAAATTGAAGGACCTCCAAAGGAAATCACATAATTAATAAATGTCTCGCTTGTTGAGAAAATGCATTTTGTGGTGTCCCTTACTGTCCATTGGATATGACACTCTATGTGTTTCTAGCTTCAAGTGGCATTGTGATACTCTTTACTATCCATTGCACATAATAATCAATGCTTTGGACTATAATCAATTAATGGCAATAAAGGGCTTGGAAAAATGTTGCATCGCAAACGAAGGGCATCGCACCCTCTACAAGGCACCCATAAATGAGACAATACAAACCCTTGTATGTCAAGAACCCCATGCCTACAGGTCTTGCCCCAATCCACCTCATATTCATTTCATGGCTTAGGTGGGGTCATCTTAGGAAACATCCTTTGACTTGGGGATTGACTTACCCAATAGGGCACCTAAACACCCCTCCCATACCTAAATTTGGAAAAATTTATAAGCTCTTTGAGCATTTGTTTAGTTTGAAAAGGGGTTTTTAATGCACGTGTTTGTGTGGTTCGCTTATTAGATGTGTCTTACTTGACATGATTCATATGAATTGTGGACCCTTGGAGGGTGTACTTGTTTGTCTTTGCAGGACCTTCCCCATAGGATGGATGCTAGAACCCACGTTGGGGCACCATTTGATGATGAGCGTTGGACCTTGATGATGGAGGACGTTGCCTTTAGAGGAATCTTGGCATGGCTAGAGGATGAGACTCCACCCTTCTCCACTTGAACATTGACCTTTGGAGGCCTGAACATCACCCTCCTATACCATGACGTCACCTAGTGGCTAGGGTTTGATGGATCACTTGATGGATTGATGGAGGAGGCATGTAGCATGGACCTTGGCACAAGAGAGAGGACACATGGCCTTTGGAGGCCCAATGTTCCACCTTTTCAGCCTTGATGTCACTCTTATGAGCCTAATGTCACCCTATTAAGGCATGATGTCACCCTCTTAAAGGTTTTGTTTTATGTAAAATTCATTTTTGTAAATTAAAAGGGTAAATTGAAGGGGTCAACCCTCTTATATTTTAATGTTGACAATTGTAAGTGGACAAATAGGTCAAGGAGGTTCCATGTAAATAAACCTCCTTGACATTTCATTTTATCATCACAACTTTCTCACACAAGTGAGAGACAAGTATGCAATTTTCGCTCTATTGGGGTTATTGGCTCTTTTTACTCATGCACTATCTCTTGGAGGACAAGTATGAATCATTATTTGTTGATTTTTGGATGAATTTGCTACAATTAAACTTTACTCTTGTCATATCTTGGTGAAGTAAGTAAATTTTTGTAATTTCATTTCATGTTATTGAATGTTTATGGCAAATTTTACTTGTTCATATTAAATATTTTGCTTGCTAAAACCCTAAGAGAGGAGCATAAGTGCTTCCTCCTCTTAGAAGGTTAATTTCATCCATAAATTTGTGAAGGAAATCCTACCTAGGGTTAGACTCCTAAAGTCTTAAAGTGCTAGCACTTTTAGGATTTTAGCCTTACACTCTTGATTGTGACATAATTGAAGAACTTAAGAAGGGAGAAAAGGCTAAGAGAGCCCAAAAGTGATTGCACTCTAGCAACCCTTCACTTTAAGGCTTGAAACCTAAGGCCCTAATGTGCTAGCACCTTAGATTTCAATCCCTACCTCTTAGATAATACTACTATCATCTCCCAACATATTGTATTGTTGTCGTAAAGATTCCATAGCCCTAAGGTACTAATCATTTAATCTCTCTTGTGGTGAAAGTGATAAAAAAAAAACTCGATATTCTTAATCTCTCAAGCTATCTACTAACTTCACTAAAACTAACTTGTGCTAATTGAGTTGCAAACTTCTTGTTGTTGTGAAATTTTGCTACAACCACCTGATGACACTTAAATTTGTTGCATACATTAATTTGAAGGTGGCCTAACATACCCATAAATTTCTTACAACAATTGGATATTAGTCTAGTGGATTTATGCTATATTTTCATTGTCAATTGTTGCAATTTTGAAGCATATTTGTTGTTACCATTACACATTTATATTGTTGTTGAAAAATTGTTGTACCGYTGCAAACCAACCATAGCAAATTTACATTGCATGGTGTCTTATGAAGTTTACATTTATACCAACCATGGTGTCTTATGAAATTTACATTTATACCAACCATAGCAAATTTACATTGCATGGTGTCTTATGAAKTTTTAATTGCATATTTGTACTTGGAATTGATCATATCAATGCTATAAAGWGTTATTGTTCCAGGAAGGTAATCAAACACCTTTTAAACTCATSTATTTCACAGACCGAGACTTATCATTAGGTGTTCAAGAGAGGGGGGAGGTAGGTTTGGCTATCAAAATTGCTACTTTGATCCCTTGATGATCCAAAAATGAAGGTATTACTGATMAATCACAAGTTATTTTAATGTATTTTAGGGATCRGATCGTTAAGAATGTGAAATACATAAAGCTTATTATTTGGTTGCGGAATATCAAATGTGACGTTTACTTGATGCCTAGTAATGAATAAAGAGATCAACCATTAATATCCATGCTGCAAATGAAGAGAATAGAACATCAAGACAGAAAGAGAAACATAGACAAGAGGTTGATTACAGAGTTCACCAATTGTTGGCTATGTCTCCGGGCCCACTTCCAAGTGGAGGACCTCTTTACTGTTCTTTAAAATGATCAAAGTTCTCTTACATAGGCTCTTTGTTTTTACATTACATTCTTCACATATGTTGTGCAAGAACTCCTTGCTCAGATTCAATTCCTCTCAAAAACATGACAACAATGCCTCTCAAATCATGAGAAAAGGCCAAAAATTACAAGCTGCTCCTTCAAATCCCTGCATCAAAAGTTCTCCTAAAAGATTCAAAAAGCCTGTTTTTTATAGTTTTCATGCTCAGATGAGGAATTCAACTTCTCTTGAAGATCTGGCCTCTTTCTGGGATCAAATCCCCCTCCAAATGGCCAAGATATCCTAAAAAAACAACTTTCTCGTCCAAAAATCAGGAAAAAATCAATTCTGTAAAGTTAAAAACCAACTTTTAATTAAAAATACACAGAGTAGCCCCCTTGGTCTATACGCGCGCCCCCTATAACTGGTCATATGAAGTACATATGGCCAAGCGCCAGCCCTTTGGGCTGCATGTTGGCCTTAAATAGGCTCCAACTACTGGTTACATGGCGCATTCCATGGAACCTTCAGCCTAAAGATGAAACGCCCGTGCCCTTCAAGGGATAGCCCCATAGACTTGAAGGATCTTTGAAAATCGAGGGTGGAAAGATAGAGGCGCTTGTGGTTATGGGTTGCGCCCCTGTGGTTACATGCGTTCTGACAAATGACCATGGGTTGGGGCTTAGCCCTAGCCCCCTCCCTTTTGCGCCTTACAAAACCTTACACTTTATTTATAATATGGTGGGTTTATATTAAACAAGCAACACTTTAGTGCATTGGTAATAGGACTCTCCTCTAGTCGTTGGCTTGGTGGCTTGGTCGTGGGTTCAAAACCCATGGACCCCAAACACTTTTAACTCGCCACATGTTTGATGAATGGGTGCCACGTGGTTGCCCATGCCTGGGCCACGTGGCACCACTACATTTGCCCGAAATTCGACAAGTGTTACACTGCCATTGGTCCAAGTCTGCATCCTCTGCCCAGTGATAGGTCGCCAAATTTCATTACCTGCTTCTGCCACGTCAGCATCCTGAATTAGCTTTGGTGATGTCATGATGACGTCAACATTGACTTTTTGCCAGTCCTCTGACTTTTTAGTTGTTTGAGAAAATGGTCAGAGTGCGATAACTTTTGCATACGGTGTCCGTTTGAGAAAGTAAATATATGGCCGGAATCAGCGCGAGCAGGTCGCAATGGATTTGGTTTCATTCCATTATGATAACTTTGATTTTTGAGCATTTTCTAAGCCTGGGGAGCTTCCTGGATCATTCCTCCCCACTTTGGAAGCTTTTGGACCACCAAAAGTCTGCTTTTACTACGGTAAGAAGAGAGAGTACTGCCTCCCCACTTGTTCAGTATCGTCCATCCTTTCTGCTTGGAAAATAATCACCTGACCAATCACAACAAACATGAAAACTGAGATAGCATTGTTTATCAAAGTAATCATCCCATCAATCGCACAATCATCTACACTCTTTGTCGCATTTTGCAACCATACACCACCAAATAGCAGCAAACTAAACAACAATATTGAGTATGCGAATGAAAATGAAACAACATGCTTCCCCCTTTGAACAGGAATAATAATCAAATTATGCAGTTAAACTTCATGTTGTACCTCCGGTGACACTTCATGACTGTTAGAAACATATGGAATCATCTCATGTTTAGCATCACTAACTTCATGTTTTGTTACAGACATAAGTGTTAAACTTTTGCTTGCATTTGCCATTCTTTTTAACTGCCCTATAGCTACAAAAGATCTGTCAGTTTTCATGCGATGAGCACGAACAATGTACTCTTTCCCATCTTTCTTGAAGCAATATTTATTCTCCTCCCTGTAGAATATAGATTTCCTATCATAAAGGTATGGGCTTCCCAGTACAATTCCACATATGTCCAGTGGCACTATATCAAGCTCTACTTCATCAACATAATTATAAGTGATTGCGAACTTGATTTTACATTTCTTGGTTACTTGCAAATTATTATCACCACATATCCACCCCAATGGATATGGTTTAGGATGTGGTTTTGTTTCAAGTCCCAAGTTATTTACAACCTCTTCACTGATTAGATTGGCTTGTGATCCACTGTCTACAAGAGTATCAACTTTAATATTATTTGTTATGACCCTTATGTGGAAAAGTTCACTCCTTTTACACTCATCATTCACAACAACTGAATTAGAAGAGCTAGTACTTGCAACAGAATTTATACCTCAGATTCCCATAGCTAAAACCTGTGTCTCATCACCGAAATCTGATACAAGATCCACTTGAACTGTCGCAACTGTGGTATTCTTCCTTCCGTGGTTGGCATACTTCTTTGGCTTCAAGTCTAGATGTGAGACCCAACAACGATCTTCATCATGGCCTACTTTCTTGCAATGCTTGCAAGTAGGCTTCTCCTTTCTTGTTGTGGATGTATTCTTCTCTTTCTCTTTCCTTTTCCTTGCATCCTTTCTTTGCCAAGTATCTGTAGAAAAACTATCACCGGCATTCCCTTTACTTGATTCAATGTGGGTGGCTTGTACACATACTTCATCAAAGTTAGAAGGATTTAACATAAGAATAGTGTGCTTGAGATAAGAATGTAAACCACCAATATATTTTAGGAGTGTCTCTTGTGTATATAATGAAATTCCCAAATTTAAAGATTTCTTACGAAATATCTGAGTATATTCTTGTACACTTTAACCTTTAACTTGCCTTAAATTTTGCCAATTCATCATCTCATGTTGCATGTATGCTAATGGATAGAATTGTTTCTTACAAGCAATGATAAAGTCATTCCATGAAGAGTTTGTTTTACCACTTTTCTTAATATCATCTCTAATTCTGCTTTCCCCCCATATGAGAGCTATGCCTCCCATTTTGAGACTTGCTAGTTGGATCTTAGTTTCATTATCAACAATCTTTTGTATCCTGCAATAGACTTCTAATTGTCTCACCCAATTATCTAGCTTTTCTTTATCTAATTCACCATCATAAGTGGGTAATTGAAACTTTAAATCTAACTTTAATAACGACATATCATAAGAATGATGAGTTTTTTGCTTATCCTTGAAGGAATGCACACTTGCTTCATTATTAGAGGATGAGTATGAAGGAGAAGAAGGTTCTGAAGGTCCACCATGTCCAACTCCTCCTTCTGTTTTTACCGAAGATTCACCTTCTTCATTGCCTCGAAGCCTTTGTTGCCCTCTTTCATGATAAAGCTACTCTACCATGGCTTGCATCAATTTAAATGCCTCGAAGAATTCATATACAAATTTGTAGGGGCCCAATTTTCTTGGCGAAGACATCTCTTGCTTATGCGGCCTCCTTTGAATCTCTTGATTAAGAGCCTCAAGTTGGCCTTCTCCTCGCTTGAGTTTTACTCTTGTGAGCATCAAATGCTTGCAATTCTTGTCAAACCTTCAAAACCAAATGCTTTGATACCATAAACTTGATCCAAAAATGAAGGTATTACTGATAAATCGCAAGTTAGTTTAATGTATTTTAGGCATCGGATGGTTAAGAATGTGAAATACATAAAGCTTATTATCTGGTTGGGGAATATCAAATGTGACGTTTACTTGATGCTTAGTAATTAATAAAGAGATCAACCATTAATATCCATGTTGCAAAGGAAGAGAATAGAACAACAAAACATAAAGAGAAATAGAGACAAGAGTTTGATAACGAAGTTCACCAATCGTTGGCTACGTCTTCAGGCTCGCTTCCAAGTGGAGGACCTCTTTATTGTTCTTTAAAATGCTCAAAGTTTTGTTACATAGCTTCTTTGTTGTTACATTACATGCTTCACATCTTTTTTGCAAGACCTCCTTGCTGAGATTCATGCATGCATCCAAATTCCTCTCAAAAACATGGCAACAATGCCACTCAAATCATGAGAAAAGGCCAAAAATTACAAGCTGCTCCTTCAAATCCCTGCATCAAAAGTTGTCCTAAAAGCTCCAAAAAGCCTGGTTTTTATATTTTTCAAGCTCAGATGAGGAAGTTCAACTTCTCTTGAAGATCTGGCCTCTTACTGGGATCAAATCCCCCTCTAAATGGCCAAGATATCCTCAAAAAATCTCTTTCTGGTCAAAAAAATCAGGCAAAAATCAATTTTGTAAAGTTAAAAACCCACTTTTCATTAAAAATACACAGAGTAGCCCCCTTGGACTATGTGTGCGCCCCCTATAACTGGTCATATGAAGTACATATGTCCAAGCGTCAACCCTTTGGGCTACACATTGGCCTTGAATAGGCTCCAAGTCCTGGTTACATGGCGCATTCCATGAAACCTTCAGCCTAAAGATGAAACACGCGCGCCCTTCAAGGGATAGCCCTTGGTCTTGTAGGATCTCCAAAAATCGAGAGCAGAATGATAGAGGCACTGGTGGTTATGGGAAGTGCCCCTGTGGTTACATGCATTCTAACAAATGACCATGGGTTGGGGCTTAGCCCCAGCCCCCTCCCTTTTGGGCCTTACAAAACCTTACACTTTATTTATAATATGGTGGGTGTATATTAAACAAGCAACACTCTGGCGCATTGGTAATAGGACTCTGCTCTAGTTGTTGGCTTGGTGGCTTGGTCGTGGGTTCAAAACCCATGGACCCCAAACACTTTTAACTTGCCACATGTTTGATGATTGGGTGCCACGTGGCTACCCATGCCTTGGCCACGTGGCACCACTACATTTGTCTGAAATTCGACAAGTGTCACACTGCCATTGGTCCAAGTCTGCATCCTCTGCCTAGTGGTAGGTCGCCAAATGTCATAACCTGCCTCTGCCACATCAACATCCTAAATTAGCTTTAGTGATGTCATGCTGACGTCAACATTGACTTTTTGCCGGTGCTTTGACTTTTTAGTTGTTTGAGAAAACGGTCAAAGTGCGATGAATTTCGCATACGACGTCCGTTTGAGAAAGTAAATATATGGCCGGAATCAACGCGACGAGCCGGTCGCAATGGAATTGGTTTCATGCCATTATGATAACTTTGATTTTTGAGCATTTTCTGAGCCTGGGGAGCCTCCTGGATCATTCCTCCCCACATTGGAAGCCTTTGGACCACCAAAAGTTTGCTTTTACTCAGGTAAGAAGTGAGAGTACTGCCTCCCCACTTGTCTAGTATCATCCATCCTTTCTACTTGGACAATAATCACCTGACCAATCACAACAAAAATGAAAATTGATATAGCATTATTTATCAAAGTAATCATCCCATCAATCGCACAATCATCTACATTCTTTGTCACATTTTGTAGCCATACACCACTGAATAGCAGCAAAATAAACAACAATATTGAGTATGTGAATGAAAATGAAACAACATGCTTCCCCCTTTGAACAGGAACAGTAATCAGATTATGCAGTTGAACCTCATGCTATACCTCCGGTGATAGTTCATGATTGTTAGAAACATATGGAATCATCTCATGTTTAGCATCACTAACTTCATGTTTTGTTACAGACATAAGTGTTAAACTTTTGCTTGCATTTACCATTCTTTTTAACAACCTTGTAGCTGCAAAAGATCTGTCAGTTTTCATGCGATGAGCACGAACAATGTACTCTTTCCCATCTTTCTTGAAGCAATATTTATTCTCCTCCCTGTAGAATATAGCTTTCCTATCATAAAGGTATGGGCTTCCTAGTACAATTCCACATATGTCCAATGGCACTATATCAAGCTCTATTTCATCAACATAATTAGAAGTGATTGCGAACTTGATTTTACATTGCTTGGCTACTTGCAAATTATTATCACCACATATCCAACCCTGTGGATATGGATTAGGATGTAATTTTGTTTCAAGTCCCAAGTTATTTACAACCTCTTCACTGATTAGATTGGCTTGTGATCCACTGTCTACAAGAGTATCAACTTTAACATTATTTGTTATGACCCTTATGTGGAAARGTTCACTCCTTTTACACTCATCATTTACAACAACTAAACTAGAAGAGATAGTACTTGCAACATAATTTATACCTCGGATTCCCATAGCTACAACCTATGTCTCATCACCGGAATATGATCCAAGATTCACTCAAACCGTCGCARCTGAGGTATTCTTCCTTCCATGGTTGGCATACTTCTTTGGCTTCAAGTCTGGATGTAAGTCCCAAAAACGATCTTYATCRTGGCCTACTTTCTTGCAATGCTTGCAAGTAGGCTTCTCATTTCTTGGTGTGGTTGTCTTCTTCTCTTTCTCTATCCTTTTCCCTACATCCTTTCTTTKCCAAGTATCTATAGAAACACTATCACCAACATTCCCTTTACTTGATTCAATGTGGGTGGCTTGACCACATACTTCATCAAAGTTAGAAGGATTTAGCATAAGAATAGTGTGCTTGAGATAAGAATGTAAACCACCAATATATTTTAGGAGTGTCTCTTGTGTATATAACAGAATACCCAAATTTAAAGCTTTCTTATGAAATATCTAAGTATATTCTTGTACACTTTGACCTTTAACTTGCCTTAAACTTTGCCAATTCATCATTCCCTGTTGCATGTAAGCTAATGGATAGAATTGTTTCTTCAAAGCAGTGGTAATGTCATTCCAAGAAGAGATTGGTTTACCACTTTTCTTAAGATCATCTCTAGTTCTTCTTTCCCACGATATGAGAGTTGTGGCTCCCATTTTGAGACTTGCTAGTTGGATCTTAGTTTCATCATCAACAATATTTTGTATCGTGCAATAGACTTCTAATTGTCTCACCCAATTATCTATCTTTTCTGCATCTAATTCACCATCATAAGTGGGTAATTGAAACTTTACATCTAAATTTAATAACGGCATATCAGAAGAATGATGAGTTTTTTGTTTATCCTTGAAGGAATGTACACTTGCTTCATTATTAGAGGATGAGGATGAAGGAGAAGAAGGAGAAGAAGGTCCACCACCTCCAACTCCTCCTTCTGCTTTTACCGAAGATTCACCTTCTTCATTGCCTCGAAGCCTTCGTTGCCCTCTTTCATGATAAAGCTCCTCTACCATGGATTGAATCAATTTAAAGGCCTCAAAGAAATCATCTTCAGATTTGTAGGGACCCAATTTTCTCGGCGAAGACATCTCTTGCTTATGCGGTCTCCTTGAATCTCTTGATTAATATTCTCATGTTGGCCTTCTCCTTGCTTGAGTTTTGCTCTCGTGAGCATCCAATGCTTGCAATTCCTGTCAAACCTTCAAATCCAAATGCTCTGATACCATAAACTTGATCCAGAAATGAAGGTATTATTGATAAATCACAAGTTAGTTTAATGTATTTTAGGCATCGGATCGTTAAGAATGCGAAATACATAAAGCTTATTATCTGGTCTCGGAATATCAAATGTGACTTTTACTTGATGCTTAGTAATGAATAAAGAGATCAACCATTAATATCCATGCTGCAAATGAAGAGAATAGAACAGAAAAACAGAAAGAGAAATACAGACAAGACGTTGATAACGGAGTTCACCAATCATTGGCTACATCTCTGGGCTCGCTTCCAAGTGGAGGACCTCTTTAATTTTCTTTAAAATGTTCAAAGTTCTCTTACATAGGATCTTTGTTGTTACATTGCATGCTTGAAATCTCTTGTGCAAGACCTCCTTCCTTAGATTCATGCATGCATCCAAATTGCTCTCAAAAACATGGCAACAATGCCTCTCAAATCATGAGAAAAGGCCAAAAATTACAAGCTACTCCTTCAAATCCTTGCATCAAAAGTTCTCCTAAAAGCTTCAAAAAGCCTTGTTTTTATAGTTTTCATGCTCAGATGAGGAAGTTCAACTTCTCCTGAAGATTTGGCCTCTTTCTGGGATGAAATCCCCCTCCAAATGGCCAAGATATCCTCGAAAAACCACTTTCTGGTTCAAAAATCAGGCAAAAATCAATTTTGTAAAGTTAAAAACCCACTTTTAATTAAAAATAAACAAAGTAGCCCCCTTGGGCTATGCGCATGCCCCCTATAACTGGTCATATGAAGTACATATGGCCAAGCTCCAGCCCTTTGGGATGTGCGCTGGCCTTGAATAGGCTCCAACTCCTGGTTACATGGTGCATTCCATGGAACCTTTGGCCTAAAGATGAAACGTGTGCGCCCTTTAAGGGATAGCCCCTGGTCTTGTAGGATCTCCAAAAACTGAGTGCGGAAACATAGAGGTGTTGGTGGTTATGGGCCGCGCCCTTGTGGTTACATGCGTTCTGACAAAGGACCGTGGGTTGGGGCCCGACCCCCTCCCTTTTGCGCCTTACAAAACCTTACACTTTATTTATAATATGGTGGGTTTATATTAAACAAGCAACACTTTGGTGCATTGGTAACAGAACTCTCCTCTAGTTGTTGGCTTGGTGGCTTGGTCGTGGGTTCAAAACCCATGGACCCCAAACACTTTTAACTCGCCACATGTTTGATGACTGGGTGCCACGTGGCTACCCATACCCGGGCCACGTGGCACCACTGCATTTGTCTGAAATTCAACAAGTGTCACACTGCCATTGGTCCAAGTCTGTATCCTCTGCTTAGTGACAGGTCGTCAAATGTCATTACTTGCCTCATCCACGTCAACATCCTGAATTAGCTTTGGTGATGTCATGTTGACGTCAACATTGACTTTTTGCCAATCCTTTGACTTTTTAGTTGTTTGAGAAAACGGTAAGAGTGCGATAACTTTGGTATACGACGTCCATTTGAGAAAGTAAATATCTGGACGGAATCAACGCGATGAGCCGGTCACAATGGAATTGGTTTCATTCCATTATGATAACTTTGATTTTTGAGCATTTTATGAGCATGGGGAGCCTCCTAGATCATTCCTCCCCACTTTGGAAGCTTTTGGACGACCAAAAGTCCGCTTTTACTCTGGTAAGAAGTCAGAGTACTGCCTCCCCACTTGTCCGGTATCATCCATCCTTTCTTCTTGAAAAATAATCACCTGAACAATCACAACAAACATGAAAATTAAGATGACATTGTTTATCAAAGTAATCATCCCATCAATCGCATAATCATCTACATTATTTGTCACATTTGGAGCCATACACCACTGAATAGCAACAAACTAAACAACAATATTGAGTATGCGAATGAAAATGAAACAACATGCTTCCCCATTTGAACAGGAACAACAATCAGATTATGCAGCTGAACATCATGCTGTACCTCCAATGACACTTCATGACTATTAGAAACATATGGAATCATCTCATGTTTAACATCACTAACTTCCTGTTTTGTTACAGACATAAGTGTTAAACTTTTGCTTGCATTTGCTATTCTTTTTAACTGCCTTGTAGCTGCAAAAGATCTATCAGTTTTCATGTGATGAGCACGACTAATGTACTCTTTCCCGTCTTTCTTGAAGCAATATTTATTCTCCTCCTTGTAGAATATAACTTTCCTATCATAAAGGTATGGGCTTCCCGGTACAATTCCACATATGTCCAGTGGCACTATATCAAGCTCTACTTCATCAACATAATTAGAAGTGATTGGGAACTTGATTTTACATTGCTTGGTTACTTGCAAATTATTATCACCACATATCCACCCTAATGGATATGGTTTAGGATGTGGTTTTGTTTCAAGTCCCAAGTTATTTACAACCTCTTCACTGATTAGATTGGCTCGTGATCCACTATCTACAAGAGTATCAACTTTAACATTATTTGTTATGACCCTTATGTGGAAAAGTTCACTCCTTTTACACTCATCATTTACAACAACTAAACTAGAAGAGAC
>ML795925.1:63141-73645 GCA_009831015.1 Picea engelmannii
CCTCGAAGCCTTCGTTGCCCTCTTTCATGATAAAGCTCCTCTACCATGGCTTGCGTCAATTTAAAGGCCTCGAAGAAATCATCTTCAGATTTGTAGGGACCCAATTTTCTTGGCGAAGACATCTCTTGCTTATGCGGTCTCCTTTGAATCTCTTGATTAAGAGACTCAAGTTGGCCTTCTCCTCGCTTGAGTTTTGCTCTCGTGAGCATCCAATGCTTGCAATTCCTGTCAAACCTTCAGAACCAAATGCTCTGATACCATAAACTTGATCCAAACGTGAAGGTATTACTGATAAATTGCAAGTTAGTTTAATGTATTTTAGGCATCGGATCGTTAAGAATGTGAAATACATAAAGCTTATTATCTGGTTGTGGAATATCAAATGTGACTTTTACTTGATGCTTAGTAATGAATAAAGAGATTAGCCATTAATATCCATGTTGCAAATGAAGAGAATAGAACAGTAAAAAAGAAAGAGAAATAGAAACAAGAGGTTGATAACGAAATTCACCAATCATTGGCTACGTCTCCGGGCCCGCTTCCATGAGGAGGACCTCTTTGTTGTTCCTTAAAATGCTCAAAGTTCTCTTACATAGGCTCTTTGTTGTTACATTACATGCTTCGGATCTGTTGTGCAAGGCCTACTTTCACAGATTCATGCATGCATCCAAATTCCTATCAAAAACATGGCATCAATGCCTCTCAAGTCATGAGAAAAGGCCAAAAATTACAAGTTGCTCCTTCAAATCCCTGCATCAAAAGTTCTCCTAAAAGCTTAAAAAAGCCTGGTTTTTATAGTTTTCAGGCTCAAGTGAGGAAGTTCAATTTCTCCTGAAGATCTGGCCTCTCTCTGGGGTCAAATCCCCCTCCAAATGGCCAAGATATCCTCAAAAACCCACTTTATGGTCCAAAAATCAGGCAAAAATCAATTATGTAAAGTTAAAAACCCACTTTTAATTAAAAATACACAGAGTAGCCCCCTTGGGCTATGCGCACGCCCCCTATAAATGGTCATATGAAGTAAATATGACCAAGCGCCAGCCCTTTGGGCTGCGCGCTGGCCTTGAATAGGCTCGAACTCCTGGTTACATGGCGCATTCCATGGAACCTTCGACCTAAAGATGAAACACGCGCGCCCTTCAAGGGATAGCACTTGGTCTTCTAGGTTCTTCGAAAACTAAGGGCAGAAAGATAGAGGCGCTGGTGGTTATGGGTCGTGCCCTTGTGGTTACATGCGTTCTAACAAACGACCATGGGTTGGGGCTTAGCCCCAACCCCCTCTCTTTTGCGCCTTACAAAACCTTACACTTTATTTATAGTATGGTGGGTTTATATTAAACAAGCAACACTTTGGCGCATTGGTAATAGGACTCTCCTTTAGTCGTTGGCTTGGTGGCTTGGTCGTGGGTTCAAAACCTATGGACCCCAAACACTTTTAACTCGCTACATGTTTGATGATTGGGTGCCACGTGGCTGCCCATGCCTAGGCCACGTGGCACCACTACATTTGCCTGAAATTCAACAAGTGTCACACTGCCATTGGTCCAAGTCTACATCCTCTGCTCAGTGACAGGTTGCCAAATGTCATTACCTGCCTCTGCCATGTTAGCATCCTGAATTAGCTTTGGTGATGTCATGCTGACGTTAGCATTGACTTTTTGCGAGTCCTTTGACTTTTTAGTTGTTTGAGAAAACGGTTAGAGTGCAATAACTTTCGCATATGACATCCGTTTGAGAAAGTAAATATATGGTCGGAATTAGCGCGATGAGCCGGTCGCAATGATATTGGTTTCATTCCATTATGGTAACTTTGATTTTTGAGCATTTTCGTAGCCTGGGGAGCCTCTTGGATCATTCCTCCCCACTTTGGAAACTTTTGGACCACCAAAAGTCTACTTTTACTCTGGTAAGAAGTGAGAGTACTACCTCCCAACTTGTCCAGTATCGTCCATCCTTTCTGCCTGGACAATAATCACCTGAGCAATCACAACAAACATGAAAACTGAGATAACATTGTTTATCAAAGTAATCATCCCATCAATCGCACAATCATCTACATTCTTTGTTGCATTTTGCAGCCATACACCACTGAATAGCAGCAAACTAAACAACAATACTGAGTATGTGAATGAAAATGAACCAGCATGCTTCCCCCTTTGAACAAGAGAAGTAATCAAATTATGCAGCTGAACCTCATGTTGTACCTCCAGTGACACTTCATGACTGTTAGAAACATATGGAATCATCTCATGTTTAGCATCACTAACTTCATGTTTTGTTACAGACACAAGTGTTAAACTTTTGCTTGCATTTACCATTCTTTTTAACTGCCCTGTAGCTGCAAAAGATCTGTCAGTTTTCATGTGATGAGCATGAACAATTTACTCTTTCCCATCGTTCTTGAAGTAATATTTATTCTCCTCCCTGTAGAATATAGCTTTACTATCATAAAGGTATGGGCTTCCCAGTACAATTCCACATATGTTCAGTGGCACTATATCAAACTCTACTTCATCAACATAATTAGAAGTGATTGTGAACTTGATTTTACATTGCTTGGTTACTTCCAAATTATTATCACCACATATCCACCCCAATGGATATGGTTTAGGATGTGGTTTTGTTTCAAGTCTCAAGTTATTTACAACCTCTTCACTGATTAGATTGGCTTGTGATCCACTGTCTACAAGAGTATCAACTTTAACATTATTTGTTATGACCCTTATGTGGAAAAGTTCACTCCTTTTACACTCAGCATTTACAATCACTGAACCAGAAGAGCTAGTACTTGCAATAGAATTTATACCTCGGATTCCCATAAATACAACCTATGTCTCATCACCGGAATCTGATCCAAGATCCACTTGAACTATCGCAGCTGTGGTATTCTTCCTTCTGTGGTTGGCATACTTCTTTGGCTTCAAGTCTGGATGTAAGACCTAACAACGATCTTCATCATGGCCTACTTTCTTGCAATGCTTGCAAGTAGGCTTCTCCTTTCTTGTTGTGGTTGTCTTCTTCTCTTTCTCTTTCCTTTTCCCTGCATCCTTTTTTTGCCAAGTATCTGTAGAAACACTATCACCAACATTCCCTTTACTTGATTCAATGTGGGTGGCTTGTACACATACTTCATCAAAGTTAGAAGGATTTAGCATAAGAATGGTGTGCTTGAGATAAGAATGTAAGCCATCGATATATTTTAGGAGTTTCTCTTATGTATATAACGGAATACCCAAATTTAAAGCTTTCTTACGAAATATTTGAGTATATTCTTGTACACTTTGACCTTTAACTTGCCTTAAACTTTGCCAATTCATCATTTCATGTTGCATGTATGCTAATGGATAGTATTGTTTCTTCAAAGCAGTGATAAAGTCATTCCAGGAAGAGATTGTCTTACCACTTTTCTTAAGATCATCTCTAGTTCTGCTTTCCCACCATATGAGAGTTGTGCCTCCCATTTTGAGACTTGCTAGTTGGATCTTAGTTTCATCATCAACAATCTTTTGTATCCTGCAATAGACTTCTAATTGTCTCAGCAAATTATCTAGCTTTTATGCATCTAATTCACCATGATAAGTGGGTAATTGAAACTTTACATCTAACTTTAATAACGATATATGAGAAGAATGATGAGTTTTTTGCTTATCCTTGAAGGAATGTACACTTGCTTCATTATTAGAGTATGAGGATGAAGGAGAAGAAGGTTATGAAGGTCCACCACCTCCAACTCCTCCTTCTGCTTTTACCGAAGATTCACATTCTTCATTGCCTCGAAGCCTTCGTTGCCCTCTTTAGTGATAAAGCTCCTCTACCATGGCTTGCATCAATTTAAAGGCCTCGAAGAAATCATCTTCAGATTTGTAGGGACGCAATTTTGTTGGCGAAGACATCTCTTTCTTATGCGGTCTCCTTTGAATCTCTTGATTAAGAGCCTCAAGTTGGCCTTCTCCTCGCTTGAGTTTTGCTCTTGTGAGCATCCAATGCTTGCAATTCCCATCAAACCTTCAAAACTAAATGCTCCGATACCATAAACTTGATCAAAAAATCAAGGTATTACTGATAAATCTCAAGTTAGTTTAATGTATTTTAGGCATCGGATCGTTAAGAATGTGAAATACATAAAGCTTATTATCTGGTTGCGGAATATCAAATGTGACTTTTACTTGATGCTTAGTAATGAATAAAGAGATCAACCATTAATATCCATGCTGCAAATGAAGAGAATAGCAAAACAGAAAGAGAAATAAAGACAAGAGGTTGATAACGGAGTTCACCAATCGTTGGCTACGTCTTTGGGCCCGCTTCCAAGTGGAGGACCTCTTTATTGTTCTTTAAAATGCTCAAAGTTCTCTTACATAGGCTCTTTGTTGTTACATTACATGCTTTAGATCTGTTGTGCAAGACCTCCTTGCTCAGATTCATGCATGCATCCAAATTCCTCTAAAAAACATAGCAACAATGCCTCTCAAATCATGAGAAAAGTCCAAAAATTACAAACTGCTCCTTCAAATCCCTGCATCAAAAGTTCTCCTAAAATCTTCAAAAAGCCTGGTTTTTATAGTTTTCAGACTTAGATGAGGAAGTTCAACTTCTCCTGAAGATCTGGCCTCTTTCTGGGATGAAATCCCCCTCCAAATGGCCAAGATATCCTCAAAAAAACACTTTCTGGTCCAAAAATTAGGCAAAAATCAATTTTGTAAAGTTAAAAACCCACTTTTTAATTAAAAATACGCAGAGTAACCCCCTTGGGCTATGTGCGTGCCCCCTATAACTGGTCATATGAAGTACATATGGCCAAGCGCCAGCCCTTTGGGCTGCACGCTAGCCTTGAATAGGCTCCAACTCTTGGTTACATGGCGCATTCCATGGAACCTTCGGCCTAAAGATGAAACACGCAAGCCAAGGGATAGCCCCTGGTCTTGTAGGATCTCTGAAAACCGAGGGCGGAAAGATAGAGGCGTTGGTGTTTATGGGTCATGCCCCTGTGGTTACATGCGTTCTTACAAACGACCATGGGTTGGGGCTTAGCCCCAGCCCCCTCCCTTTTGCACCTTACAAAACCTTAAGCCCCAACCCCCTCCCTTTTGCGCCTTACAAAACCTTACACTTTATTTATAATATGGTGGGTTTATATTAAACAAGCAACACTTTGGCGCATTGGTAATAGGACTCTCCTCTAGACGTTGGCTTGGTGGCTTGGTCGTGGGTTCAAAACCCATGGACCCCAAACACTTTTAACTCGCCACGTGTTTGATGACTGGGTGCCACGTGGCTACCCATGCCTGGGCCACGTGGCACCACTACATTTGCCCGAAATTCAACAAGTGTCACACTGCCATTTGTCCAAGTCTGCATCCTTTGCCCAGTGACAAGTTGCCAAATGTCATTACCTGCCTCTGCCACGTCAGCATCCTGAATTAGCTTTGGTGATGTCATGCTGACATCAACATTGACTTTTTGCCAGTCCTTTGACTTTTTAGCTATTTGAGAAAACGGTCAGAGTGCGATAACTTTCACATATGACATCCATTTGAGAGAGTAAATATATGGCCAAAATCAGCGCGACGAGCCGGTTGCAATGGAATTGGTTTCATTCCATTCTGATAACGTTTATTTTTGAGCATTTTCTGAGCCTGGGGAGCCTCTTGGATCACTTGAGATCACCAGGGAAGCTTCCCTTGTGGTGGACCTCCACCATCACTAAAACGGGGGGATTTCTTACTGAGGTGACAATTGTAGGATTTCCTATAGTTACGTGAGATTTGGTGATCTTGTGTTGGGATTTGCACAACTACAAATCCTGCGATAACATTTTGGCGTCATTGTCGGGGGGGCTTGAGTCATTCTCCTAAGGGACAAATCTTTTGGTAAGCTTCTCCCGAGATCACCAGGGAAGCTTCCCTTGTGGTGGACCTCCACCATCATTAAAACGGGGGGATTTCTTACTGAGGTGACAATTGTAGGATTTGCTATAGTTATGTGAGATTTGGTGATCTTGTGTTGGGATTTGCACAACTACAAATCCTACGATAACATTTTGGCGTCATTGTCGGGGGGGCTTGAGTCATTCTCCTAAGGGACAAATCTTTTGGTAAGCTTCTCCCGAAGCCCTTGTCTTACAAGCTTACCCGACGACTACACTGAGGGTGATTCCCTCACCTTCCTTTTATGATCTAAGGTTGATCATCCCGCAAGTCCACATAGTTCGAGGAGGTATACTAACCCTCGTGAGACCTACAAGAGAAGGAGAGAAGGATTCCCCGTAACTCACCTATAGTAAAATCATTGTTTGGTAGAAACCTCCCTTTGAATGCAATGGCTTAGATTCAAGCTCGTACTCAAAATCAATGGGCATCCAAACTCTTCAAGCCTCTAGACATGTCAACTATCCTAGGTTACCCCCGATAGATGACTCCCAGGTATGATAAGTGGCTGCCCAAGTTCTTTGGTAATGGTGTGACCAATGTCGAAGAGCATATGAGTAATTTTTGGGCCTTCTTTCAACTGAATCTAGTAGATGATGAGGCTGAAGATTTGGTGATGAAACTTTTCTCTGCCACTCTTCATGATGTTGCTAGAAGATGGTATGATGGTCTCCCGATAAGAGCATCGAGACCATGATCAACTATAAGAAACATTCCTCAAAAGGTGGAATGTCAAAGAAGATCCAAGCATGTTGTTGACATGACTTACTAAGATCATAAAGTTTGAGAATGGGATTGTTAAAGAGTTTCATGCCAAATTTTAGAAGTTGCTTCAACAAATGCCTAAAAGTCATCATCCTGGACGAGATTACCTTCTCTTCCTCTGTATTAAGGCTTATCCAGGGTAGTTTGGATTCTTGCTCGGGGACAAAGGTCCAAAGACCATTCAAGGAGCCCAAGAAATGGCTGCAAAGATTGACTCTAATCTTTCATCGTGCAAGGTAGAACCTTTTTATGCCCCAAGAGCTAGATCCAATACCAAACCAAGGTAGTGAACAACATTGAACCAAGCCAAGATATTAGCAGTGCTTTGGAACGAATTGAAGAGACCATGAATGATGTAGCAAGAAATCAGACCTTGATGATGAACATAATCACCAATTTGGAGAGGGCGCAACAACAAGCCCCGAAGCTCCCTTTCAAGGGACAACCTCAAAAGCATGGCCAAGGATGGAAACCTCGTAATGAACAAAAGGTTTCCAACACTCTTTCCCCCTCAAACATTATAGACAAGTCTCCTTGGTGTTTTACATGTAGGAATGCACATTGGGAACATGAATTCCCAATGAACAATGGAAAACCTGATCAAATGAATAATTTGAGTGTCATGAAACACATATTTACCATGTCTCCCCAAGCATACCCCAACATCACACCCGAACAACATGAGGAGGGCAAGAAAGAAGTATCTAGAAGGGCTAGGATAGAAGTTGTAAACAACTTAGATGAAGAATCAAGGGAGAAACTCAATAAAAAGGAATTACAAGTGTACACGAGACAAAAGAGAGAAACTCCAATCCATCCCACTGATCCAAAGCTTCCTCAACAAAAGATTCCTCCTCCACTAGTAAGTAGGCTTCTTCTTAACCTTACTTTACCAAAGACAAACTATATTGACTTGAACACTGGTTTTGAGAGTGTATTGGCAAAGATCAATGTAACAATGCCTTTAAGGGAAATTATTAAGATTCCTTCGATGGGAAGCAGGTTCAAAAGATTCTTCAAGGTATCAAGTGAACCTATGGACCCTCCTATGATGTTTCAAGCTAATCATTTTAGGATGCAATATGATGAGCACCCACCATTCTTCATGGCACTATAAGTTAATAATAATCGTTTGAATAATTGTATGCTTGACTCATGTGTAGGTGCAAATACAATGTCCTTGAAGGTAATGAGGCAGTTGGGTTTGGAAACCACAAGGCCTTACAAGAATTAGAATTGAGTCTAGGGATATTCCCACTCATGTTGTGGTAGAGAATGTGAAGGTTCTCCTAGCTTAATATCTTGAGATAGTTCTCCTAGTGAACATCGTGGTTATAGACGCCCATGATGTATTGGGAATGCTCTTGTCTAGGAAGTTTGTTGCAACATTAGGTGGCCCATTGCAGATGGATTTGTCTGGAATTAATATACCTATGGACGATGGTACTTATGCCTAGCTACCCAACATGCCCATGGCAAAGACTCATTTTGAAGAGATTGACATTGACTTTGAAACAAAGTAAATCCCTGAAGCAACCAATGAATCTCTTCTGGATTTTTCTCTAGATGATTTTCCTTTTGCCAAGGAAGAAGACTTCGATGCTATAGAATGGCCAAAGAAGGAAGAATACCAACAACTACTAGACGGGTATAAGGACAACAAGGTTGGCTCAGTCAAAGTGCTAAATAAAAAATACAAAGACTTGTTGATTAGACCAAGCCAAGATGATGTCCTTACTGTGGAATCCTGCCACCCTCCCTCAGGACAATACGCCAGAGAGATACAAGAAGCAATGGATTTCAAAGGGACGAATTATAAACAAGGAGATTTGGTTTTGACATGGGATATGAAGATGGATCGACCTAGTATCCATAAGGATTCTGAGAAATTTTGGCTGGGTCCCTTTGACATTGGAAGGAATTGTGTCGATGATTCTTATTACCTATCCACAGTGCAGGGAAGAAGGGGTCCATTGCCAGTTAGTGGGCACCTTCTCAAGCCCCATTGTGGAGAAGAGACTTGACTTCTTTGATTAGCATATATTAGGGTAGGTAGTGATGAGCTTGATTATTGCCTATTTCAAAGGCTCATCTTTGGCACATTTTCCCACCATAGAATGACTTTATATTTGATTTTTACCATATTTAATAGTAAGTCATGGGTATTTTGCACGTTGCTTAGTGAATGTGTGTTGAGGTGGATTTTTGTGTATAATGTGCCTTTTTGTTCTAATGTTTTTGGCCAAAGATGTGTATTCCTCCAAGTAGGTCGAACTTCAGGAGTAAGGGGCGCCAACACCCTAGAAACAAGGGATTTTCTCTCCCTCGAAGCGTTGCTAGCTAAGTATCAAGGGACATTGTCCCCACCTACCTCCAAAAGCGCTCCTTATGCATTAATGACCACTCCTGATCAACAACAGTTGGAGATATAGGTGTAATGGGTTGAGATCCCTCGTTTATTCAATTCTCTTCTCGATTTAGGAAGGGAGGTCGAACTCTCAAGCTATATATAGACCTCTAGTCTAGGAGAGAAGGGAGAGATATAGAGAATTTTTGGAGAAGTATTGTATGTGGACTTTGTGAAGACTTTGTTGAGAACTTAGAGCCTTTCTTCTCTTGATGTATTACTGATATTCATAAAATAAATATGGTTTTTCTTTCAGTCCATTAAAGTTTCTTTTAGGCTCCTTATGCTTCTTGGGTAGGGCCCATCCAAGAGGGCTCAAGGACCATGCTACAATTTTTGTAGTTTTCGTGCATGTTTAGATAGTATTTTATTCTCTTTTGATGTTCAATATAACTTTGCATGATTAATTCTAGCTTTTGTTAAAGTTATCACTGATTATCTAGTCACAACAAACATCCTCTAGAAATGTTCAGTAGCCTTTTGGAGCACTCTTAGGTGCCTCTCAATGCCAAGAACCTCATATTCACTTCATGTATTTATAGTCTAACTTTGTTCATGATTTTAAAGACTTGCACTATCTTTTTGAACTTCATTTTGCTTCTTGTAGGAGTTTCCTGTAGAAACTGCACAGTTCCTGTAGAAATCTCCTATAAACTTATTTCAACTTCATATTTTGACTTAGCTTCATCTTCTTTTCATGAAAGCATCAATGAGCAATACAGAGACATTTCAATTGATATTGATTAAAGGATTGGACAATTAACTTGTTTTATCCATGCATTAGTGTAGCTTTACTTCAGTTACAACTTTATGTCATAACTTAGATTGAATTCATTTTTTTTCTCTCAGTTTGATCTTATTGATTCAATATTCCTTACTACCATTAGAATAAGTTATTTTCATGCAATCTAGATTAGTTGTGATTTCATAATGGTTTGTTTCCTTCAAGCAATAATTTAGAGTTGTTTTCTGCCAGTTTATTTTCCTGCACATTTTCAACCTTTGATCAGTCCCAAACATTTCCTACCGACAAGTGCATACTGCATACTTAGTGCATAACACCTCTTAAGTTTATACAGACCCCGAGTTGACAAAGTAAAGTAGGAAGCCAAGGGTACAATAAATTATTGTTATTATTCCTAGGGTCATCTGGTAGGTTAGGGTAGGCATTTGCATCCTACATTACATTGTATATATGTTGCATCTTGCATATCATGCTAATATAGTTGCATCTTGCTTGGATTTGCGTACATATGGTTTACATATTCTTTTCTTGCATCGTTGCATATTGTTATGTTATATTCTTATGCTTTGCATACTGATATTGATATGTTAGAATAAAAATGTCACCACCCTTTGATATCCCAACGTGTCTTGTTTCAGTGTGTGTAGGCACAAGTCATAC
>ML795925.1:76477-93219 GCA_009831015.1 Picea engelmannii
AAGAAGGGATTGTACCACATTTCATGGGAAGAAGGGGCTAGAGGCCTGAAGGTTGTAGCTGCCAAAAGATAAAAGTCAATACCATCCTTCTAGATGCTCGCCCTGAGGTCATGGGAACAATAAAATGCTTCTCAAAAAAAAAAAATGAAGGACCTGCAAAAGAAAAAACAAAATTAAAAAATGTCTCGAGAGATCATGTATTCATTCCATTGCACATGTGCAAGTGTGAATAACTATATATAAGAGATCATGTATTCATTATTGACATGTGAATTGTGAAGTATGAAAGGTATTTGGTTATTTGGAGGGGGTTCCCCTGTTCTTTAAGGAGTTATTGTGTAACTTATCTATATTGGAGTTGTGCTCCATGTTGACATTCTATACATGGTGTGCACTTCTGTAATTTTATGATATTTGTAAGTATTTGGTTCATAGCAGTAACTAAAGAGATCATGTCTCGAGGCCCACATGTAACAAACATGGAGTCTCCAGAGTTAGGTGGACCAACAAAGCCAACAAGGTCCCTCCTATTCATGTTGATCACCACTCATCACCAGCATTAGAGCAACACCCACTACATCAGCTTGGTCTAGAGGACAACGAGTCTTACTTCACGAGGTAACAAGTCTGGTGTCGTGGTAAGTGACACTTTAATAGTTGAAGCATTTGAACATGTTGCAAAGAATCCTTTCTTGATTGTGGAACATTTGCTTGGAAATTACACCTTTTACCTAATTTCACCTTGGTGGTTGTCATTGTGTCCTAGCAAGTTGGTCACCCTTGGGGAAATGGTTGTTGTTGGGTAGTCTCTTGAAGGGTCATTGTACCACTCACATTCATACTTACCACTATTCACACTTCTTCTCCTATGTTTCCTCGTCTTTTGGGTTCCTGGGTTCATTGACCCCAAGAAGGGATTGTACCACATTTCATGGGAAGAAGGGGCTAGAGGCCCGAAGGTTGTAGCTGCCGAAAGATAAAAGTCAATACCATCCTTCTAGATGCTCGCCCTGAGGTCATGGGAACAATAAAATGCTTCTCCAAAAGAAAAAATGAAGGACCTGCAAAAGAAAAAACAAAATTAAAAAATGTCTCGCTTGTTGAGGAAATGCATTTTGCGGTGTCCCTTACTTTCCACTGCATATGACACTTAATGCGTTTCTAGCTTCAAGTGGCATTGCGACACTCTTTACTTTCCATTGCACATAGTACTCAATGGTTTGGACCATAATCAATTAATGGCAGTAAAGGGCTTGAAAAAATGTTGCATCACAGACGAAGGACAACACACCCTCTACAAAGGTACCCATAGATGAGACAATACAAATCCTTGTATGTCAATAACCCCATGCCTAGAAGTCTTGCCCCAATCCACCTCATGTTCATTTCATGACTTAGATGGCGTCTTCTTGGAAAACATCCTTTGAATTGGGGATTGACTTACCCAATAGGGTACCTTGACACCCCTCCCATACCTAAATTTGGCAAAGTTTATAAGGTCTTTGAGCATTTGTTTAATTTGAAAAGGGGGGTTTAATGCACATGTTTGGGTGGTTCTCTTATTAGATGTGGCTTACTTGGCATGATTCATATGACTTGTGGACCCTTGGAGGGCGTATTTGTTTGTCTTTGTAGGACCTTTTCCATAGGATGGATGCTAGACCCCACGTATAGGGCACCATTTGATGATGAGCTCTGCAGCTTGATGATGGAGGACGTTGCCTTTGGAGGCATCTTGGCATGGCTAGAGGATGAGACTCCACCTTTCTCCACTTGAATGTTGGCCTTTGGAGGCCTATACGTCACCATCCTAGCCCATGACGTCACCTAGGGGCTAGGGTTTGATGGATCACTTGATGGATTGATAAAGGAGGCCTATAACATGGACTTTGGCACATGAGAGAGGGACACATGGCCTTTGGAGGCCCAACATTCCACCTTTTCATCCTCGTCATCACTCTTATGAACCCAACGTCACCCTCTTTAGGGTTTTGTTTTATGTAAATTTCATTTTTTTAAATTAAAAGGGCAAATTGAAGGGGTCGACCCTCTTATATTTTAATGTTGACAACTGTAAGTGGACAAATAGGTCAAGGAGGTTCCATATAAATAAACCTCCTTGACATTTCATTTTATCATCACAACTTTCTCACACAAGTGAGAGACAAGTATGAAATTTGCACTCTATTGGGGTTATTGACTCTTTTTACTCGTGCACTATCTCTTAGAGGACAAATATGGATCATTCTTTGTTGATTTTTGGATGAATTTGCTGCAATTAGGGTTTACCCTTGTCACATCTTGGTGAAGTAAGTAAATTTCTGCAATTTCATTTCATGTTATTGAATGTTTATGGTAAATTTTACTTGTTCATATTGAAGATTGTGCTTGGTAAAACCCTAAGAGAGGAGCATACGTGCTTCCTACTCTCATAAGGTTAATTTCATCCATAAATTTGTGAAGGAAATCCTGCCTAGGGTTAGAATCCTAAAGCCCTAAAGTGTTAGCACTTTAGAATTTTAGCCCTAGACTATTGATTGTGACATAATTGAAGAACTTAAGAAGGGAGAAAAGGCCACTAGAGCCCAAAAGTGCTTGCACTCTAGCAACCCTTCTCTTTAAGGGTCGAAACCTAAGGCTTTAATGTGCTAGCACCTTAGATTTCAAGCCCAACCCTTACATATTGCTACCATAATCTCCAAACATATTGTATTGTTGTTGTAAAGACTCCATAGCCCTAAGGCACTAATCATTTAAGCTCTCTTGTGGTGAAAGTGATAAAAAAACTCTTTATTCTTAATCTCTCAAGCTATCTACTAACTTCACTAACACTAACTTGTGTTAATTGAGTGGCAAACTTGCTGCTGCGCACAAGTTTGGTACAACCACTTGATAACACTTAAATTTGTTGCATACATTAATCTAAAGGTTGTCTAACACACCCATAAATTGCATAGAACAATTGGATATTAGTCTAGTGGATTTATGCTATATTTTCATTGTCAATTGTTGCAATTCCGAAGCATATTTGTTGGTGTTGTTACAGATTTATATTGTTGTTGTAAAATTGTTGCACCGCTGCAAATTTGTACCAGCCATAGAAAATTTACATTGTCTAGTGTCTTATGAGGTTTTAATTACATATTTGTACTTGGAATTGATCATATAAATGCTATAAAGTGTTATTGTTCTAGACAAGTACTCAAACACCCTTTAAACTTATCCATTTCACAGACCTAGACTTATCATTAGGTGATCAAGAGAGGGGGCGGTAAGCTTGGCTACCAAACTTGCTACTTTGATTCCCCGAGGTCACCAGGGAAGCCTCCCTTGTGGTGGGCCTTCTCCATCACTAAAACAAGGGGATTTTTTGCTAAGGTGACAATGGTAGGAATTCCTAAAGTTACGCGAGATTTGGTGACCTTGTGCTGGGATTTGCACAACTACAAATCATGTGATAACATGCCATTGTGGTACTTCAAAACCAGGTGCCGCTCAGAGTCTTTAATACCCAACTTTGTGCGCAAAGTATGGAAGATGGTGTACTTTGACACTATCTGGTCTCTCTCCTGACACAAAGTTGTCCATCTTGTGTACTGATCATCATAGTTTCCAATAGAGTAGTATTGCTCCTTGAGGGCATCAACAAAAGCCACCCAAGTGGGTCCTGGCCCAAAATTTGTAGACTTATCTTCGACATGTTGCTCATAGTAAGTCTCCCACCAATCTCTGACATGGGGAAGGGTCTTAAGGAGCACAAAGGTGATTTTTGCAGTGTTGGAAAAATTTTGGACAAAGAAATAACCCTCTAGCAAACTTAATCATTTTTCTAAAGCATCCGCGTTTATCTAGCCTTCAAATAAAGGAATATCAAAGTTCATTTGTACCTTAAAGGGCATCACACCTCTGAAGTGTCTGCTGGTTGAAGGTGCCTAAGTTGTTGATAGTAGTCGTCGAAGGATTTGGGTAAAATTATCCATCATCTCGTTCCTCTGTCGTGTGAGGAATTCCTCAAGCAATAGTTTGATTGGACCTCCTACTCCATCGTCTCTCTTTTCTTCTGCCATGGCAGGTTGCTTGGCCTGGTGGGAGCATTCTTTTGCAAGCTCAACTAGTTCGAAACCTACCTCTCGGTATCCTAACCTTGTCGAGGACATGCACAAAGAAATATGAAAGAGTAGATTGCTATGATACCACTGATCCAAATTATGTCGAGAATGACACGAAGGCAAAGATATAACATAGATATAACAAGGAAATACACAAAGATATTGCAAGGAACATAGAAATACAATAAAACTCAGATTCTATTAATGTCTGTTTGGAATATAAAACATTGTAAAATGTAAAGCACACAAGCTTACTAGAATGGTGGTAGCTTATCTATGAAGAGAGAGATGTGTTGACTACGTTCATTCACAAGAAGTTGATTACAAAGAGGTAAAAAAGGTCTCTTAACATAAAACATCAATGAGAAAACCCTAAACATCCAAAATACTAACCCCATAAGATGAAGTGCCAAAAGGTTTGTGGGCCCCGATGTGGTTAGTTGATACGTCAACTTCTCGGGGGCACAACTTTTGCATACAATCTTTGTTTGGGGCACTTGATACATCGTCATAAAGGTCTAGCTGAGAAGTACACATTTCGTTCGGCCTAGCATTTGCTTTCAAAAACTTGTTAGGTGCCGCCAAGCCAAAAACGTTGTTTAGGGCCTCAAAACGACCCCAGAAGTTTGGGACCTGGAAAATTGTATAAAAACTGCCAATATGTGGAACCATTCTGAATTAGTGGAATATGTGGGTCGCCACCAATATCCACCTGGATCATGATTTATGCTTAACACGTGGCTTTGTTAAGGGGCTTAACATTGAGAATACCTGCAGTACTCTATAGAGTTGTCCTCTCAAAATAACAATGACACTACGAGGCCTAGAATCATAAACCCCATCATGGCATTTCCACATATAGGGTTGTCTTAAAAGAACACCACAAAGTACTTCATCTTTGAAGGGATTGATGCCATAAGACATACAACATTATTGGTTGACGTGAAGGTCTTGTCCTTGGCTCAACCAATCGATGGTGTATGGTCGGGGGTGTGAATCTCTTGATGACCTCGGTCAATATCATATTCTTGTGGCTACCACTGTCAATAATGAAATATACTGGAGTCCCCTTCATCCACATCCGTGAATGGAAGAGGCGCTCCCCCTCCTTAGGTTCCTCTGACTCTTTTTGTTGGATCTTTGCAGTGGCAATGGTGGCACTGGGATCTGCGTCAATGATCTATTTTCCCTTTTCCTACTTTTAATTAGAGTCTGATTCTTTTTCTTTTAGCTCAACCAACAAAGATTGTTTCGAGTGACATTCATCAGTGTTGTGCCAAGGGCTTTTGTGGAACTCACACCATTTTCTAGTGTTCTTCTTCTACTTCCCACTACCCTTCTTTGCCAATGGTTTGGATTGGTTGCCCTGGGTTGGCTATCCTTGCTCTGTCTTTTGTTCTGTGAGTTGGGGCCACCTTTACCATAGTCCTACATTGCGTGGTTGTTTGTTCAAGTGTGCTTGGCTTGGGGGAGGCGTTAGAAGGTTGTCTATGATTGGGTGGTGATGACACAACATCACCTACAGTGAAACACACGCTTCAACATTTTCACATAATTCAGGGTGCCTAGCTTAGGTTCGACCATAACATATAGGTTAGGCACAGTTCAAGTGATACAAGACGTTGATGGTCATGTCCAACTAACAAGGTCACATTGGTGCCATGCAACAACTAGAATTAAATGGAATGAAAAGTCTAGCCCAATGACAAATGGTATCATAACCATGTTTGAATGTTGCGGAAGTGTCTCTTTACCACTAATACCCCTTTCATTGGAGAAATTGACAGGGCCATGTTGATGAGGATGTCAACAATTCAAGTGGGGGAGAATGTAGGCATCCTACTTGAGGCGTCATTGACAATGACTTTAACATATCAATCAAACATATTCCAAGTGATTCAAACAGTTGATGGTCATGTCCAACTAGCAAGATCATGCCAGTGCCATGCAATGACTAAATTTCTTTAGTAGTATAGGAGACTCAAGTGAAATGAAAAATCTAACCCATAACATGTCCCTTCTATCATAAACTTAGTTTGTGAAATAGTCTTTGCTTGTGTTAAGTGTGGAGGGGTGCATTTCTTTTGAGAAATTAAAAAATCAATAAAATAATAATAGGAATGGCCTTTTCAATTGAAATCCCATTTCTGTCTCTTCCATCCACAAGTGGACGTTTTACTCTTTTCAATGGCCTTAGGCTAAAAGATTATACGAAATGAAGAGTTTTTCCGAGGATATTTGCTTGAAATTCGACGAGAAATTGTTAAATTCATAGATTTTAGTGATTATTTTTGTAAAATCCTAGTGCCCAGGAAATTTTCGAATCCATTTCTAAATTCAAAAATAGATTCTGAACAACAAAAATCAGTGATTCGTGTAAATTTATATCGCAAAAAAAAACCCATTTTGTAGAACAGCTAGACGAAGCCTTTCAATGCTGCTTGTGTTAAGTGCGAAGAGGCCACATTTCTTCTTAAAAAAAAATAAAAATAAAACAGTGGTAGTAAATAACCTTGTCATTTTGGGCTCTCGTTGCCGTGAAAAAAGGGGTCGTGCCCGAAACCCTACTTCTATACCATTTCCCGCTGCCTTTACAAAACTTAACCAGGTTTTGCCAGTGATATATTCCTATTGGTTTCACATTTTCTCCGTTGAGCCCGTCTTCCCTGAGGACCCAGCTAGCGTAAGGGTTTTGTGGAGCAACAAGCAAAATGGGAGACTTTACAGAGGACCAACAGCCAGTGTCCGCTTCTCAGCGCGAACCCTCGCCCCCTGCAACCCCTGTAGCTGCTCCTAGCAAGAAGTCAGTAACTATAACAATTACTCTTATATTGATCCGTTCATGCCCTGTACTTGTTGTGTTTTCAAATTTGTTGTTGCCTGCATTGCCGAGGTTTGAAGCCATTTAACCGCTTAATGCACTCAGAGTAACCCAGACAAGAATTATTTATTTAGGATCATTTTTTGTGCGCAGTGCTTTGAAGAAGGAAGCAAAGCTTCGCCAGAAGGAAGAGGAAAGGCGTCTCAAAGAAGAGGAGAAGAAGAAGGTAAATGCTCTGCATTTTATTATTCTGTTTCTAGCTCTTCAGTTCTGACATCTATTGAGCTGAATTAGGGCATTTTGTCAAGAACTATAATCTGTTATTCAAGTTTACCTCGGCATTTACTGGAAAATGACCCCCACAGCACTTCGATACTGATTGGTTTTAA
This sequence comes from Picea engelmannii, assembly GCA_009831015.1. Lineage (NCBI taxonomy): Eukaryota > Viridiplantae > Streptophyta > Pinopsida > Pinales > Pinaceae > Picea > Picea engelmannii. The sequence continues at coordinate 83,797 of ML795925.1, forward strand.
GCACTGTAAATTTCATCTGCGGGTTTTGGTTGAAAAAAATATCGATGCTTCAGCGTCGAAGGCAGTGGCATGTCAGGCCACCCACGAATGTTCAATTCTCCCCGAGGCACGAATAAGCAGTCGGGGCCAGGTGCAAGTCCTGGAGTTTTTGCGCTCCCTTCTCGCGACAAAGCCAAAGGAAAGTGCTCGTGATTAATGGCTTGTCCTCGAAGGGTTGTCTTGCCCATGAAAATGGGTTGCTTGTGGTGCCGGATGTATGCAGAACTATTGTAATGCTTCCGGAGTTTAAAGGAACCTCTTTCAAAAAAATGTTGATATTAATCTATAGTTCCTTAATTAATCTGCCAGGGTGAAGCAAACTTCCTTAATTGGGGTTTATGAATTGTAATAGTCTCTTTCTGAATTCAGGGGTTTAAGAGTTGGTACTACTTTCATTCTGAATGCAGGCTGCGGCTGCATCTGCATCGGCCACGCAGACACAGAAGCACCAAAACATGGAAGATGACGAGGAGGACATGGATCCCACGGTGGGTATCAGATTATCTCAGTTTGGTTTTTTCAGCGACAATTAGATGTTTTCTTACTTATCTCAGGAGAGAAACCTTTTCAAGGGAAAAAATTTGCTCAATTATATTAAAACATATAAATTTTTTACATCTTCCATTACTCTTCCAAAGCCCATTTCATGGCCATACTGAGAGAATAGTATCTGATCCAAAAATTTACAAAAACGAAGGAGACTGCAAAAGTCAAATGCTCCAAGTCCATACAGGAAACGGATAAAACATGTCCATTTCTAAATACAAAAATACATATAAAGAGTAGCTGTCAAAATATAACAAAAACAATACTGCCGAACAATTAAGAATATCCATCAATAGATTAATGGATTCTAAATTGTCTCCTAGGTCCTGCTGCTCCATTTGTCCATCGATGATATCAAAGAGTGCCCTCTGAATCATCGATGGCTTGCTTTGATACTTTGTCCGCTTCAGTATGAAAATTTCTGTAAATATGTTGGAAGGAAATAAACTGGAACTTCCCTGAAAGTGATAAAGTTCTTGCTTTCCAACCTTCCAATGAGCTTACCTGAAGTCTGCCCTTATTTGAAAGCCAATCGATGACTACTTTTGAATCACCTAGCAAATGGATACAAGGAAGAGCTAAGTAATCCGCTAACCAGAGTGATGCCCATGCTCCCATGAGTTCCGCTTTAGTATTTGTACCTCTTCCGCAGTTTAATGTCCATATATAAACAGTAGCATCCAGAGCTTTAATAATACCCTCTGCACCATACTTGCTACCATCTCCTTTGGCTGCACCATCAAACCATGCCAGAGCCGAATCCTTACGATAAGAGATCAGAATGCCCCTCGGATGTTTGTCTTTTGGATGGGCATAAGAACCAGAATGTAATGCCAAAATCTTATAGAACACTGCATGAATTGATGGACTGGTATCCTCGAAAAGTGATTTGTTTCGTTCTTGCCAAATGTACCAAATGATTTAAGCTGCGATATGAAAAGGGACAGTCTTATCCAAAGACCAAATCTTTAAACATTCTGAAAGTGTGTTCCCAGACCAAATTCTTTTTAGATTTAACTCCTTAGAAATTATATTCCAGACTGAAATGGCAAAGGGACAGAAATTGAAAAGATGAATAACTGTCTCTATATCAGATTTAAATAGAGGACAACGCCCAGGGCTTATACATCCCCTCTTTTGCAAAGAGTCCCAAATTAAGATTTTACCCTCCATCGCCACCCAAATAAACAATTTCACTTTTAGCTGTGCATTCCATTTCCATATGGATTGTCTCCAAATTTCTGCTTTTAATAGTCTTTTAGAAGAGATAATGCTCAAATAGAAATTTTTAACAGAGGGCAATCCTGTGTTATCTCCTTGGATAAGAGCTCCGAAATCCGATAATGCTCTTTTGAAACGATCCCACTCCAATGCATAGTCGCCCTCCAATCCCAGATCACTGCTGCTAAGCCAATAGGAAGACAATGACTGATTTTCTGAATAATTTCTGGCCTGTGCTAGGGTAGTGATGTTTTTTTCTTTTAACACAATCAAGAGATTACTAGAGAGAAATGAGCTATCGCCCATTCCCAATATCCGATCCTTACCCAATTCAATAAGTTGCCCAGTCCCTGGTATCCAACTTAAACCATGTAAAATTAAATAAATAACTTTTAAAAGTCCAGTCCAGATTCTAGAAATCCCAGTTTGTTTGAAATACTGAGATTTGAGGCAGTTAATCACTGTGGCATGATGAAGATATTTGTCAATCACGACTCTATGCCAAATGCCCTCTCCCATAAGGACTCTCCATAAAGTGTTCGCTGCTAGCGAATTACTGAAGTCATAGATATTACGAATTCCCCACCCCCCAAATGACCTAGGAAGGGAAATCCGCTCCTAGTTACACAGATGCATTTTGTGGGAATCACAATTCCTTTTCCAAAGGAAGTTGAACATGAGTTTCCTTAGAATTTTCGGGATTAAAGTAATAAAATTTGAATTTAAAGCTCCAGGAATAAATCCCTTTGTTCTAGACTCTTCAATCATTTCTAGAAGATTCTCTCCAACTATATCAAAAAAATGTTTAAAAAACTCCACTGTCCAGCCATCCGGGCCTGGACTCTTATCCACTTTAAAATTTGATAAGACTTTCTTCAACTCCTCCTTCTCAACTGGTTTGTAGAGGGTGTCAGCCTCTAAATCGAAAACCATATTTGGAAATAATGCAGCCACTCTAACTTGTTCACCAGGATTTAAATCCACAGGTTTATTATAAAAATCTTTAAAATGTTAAACTGCTGCTTCTTTGATGTTTTCCTGACCTCTGTAGACTAGTCCTTCCTCATCTTGTATCTCCCAGACATACTTATGATTTCTCCTGAAACTGGCAAAATTATGAAACTTATATTTATGAAGTGAGAGAAACTTATCACTTCATAAATAGACACTGTTAATGGTCATAATCTCATGAGGATATCGACATTGGTTTTATATTTTGAATAAATTAGAAATACTAGAGGATCTGGGTACACATCCAATGATCTCATGATTGGCTTTTGGTGTATTTTCTCTTGTGACCTTGGTTGTTTCTTATCCTTAATTATTAGTGGGACTCTGCAATCAAATAATCTCTTCTGCTCCTCAGTAAAAATGTTTCCAATTCAAGGATTGATACAGACAGAAATCTGCTGCTAGAGACTATGCACAAAGTGTAATCTTCTAAGCTTGTTCCATCAATTCTTTAAATTGTTTATAATGCATAAAGCTAAGCATTGCCATCTGAAATTTCAGCTTGCATCGTCTGTCAACAGTGGGTGCCCCTTAATTGCAGTAATGTATATCTTTAGTTCATTAGACTACCAACCACGTCTGTTTACCATGCATTCTATATGTAAACATCTAGTTTTCACTGTATAACAACCTGGGACTGCTAGCTTTCTTGTTATGTAGCTGTCTACCCTCTTAGCATTTGGAGTTTGACTTGACACATATTGAGACAAATGGGCTGAATGAACAAAGAGCAGAAGCTAACTTTTTACAAAGACTCTTACGCCATCAAAGTCAAACTAACAAGCAAATTTGTTCAAGTTATGCTTTAAAAGCAGTCATTCAACCTTGTCCTTCGTCTAACACAACTGGTTTTTGAGACACTTAATGATTGCTACTTCAGTTGCCACTGGCTTGAATTTATCAGTTGAAGCTGTAATCTCATTGGAATTCCCTTCCAGCTGTTTGGTTTTGTGCTTCACTTTCTGCTTTAAGTCTTGCAAATTAGCAATCGTTTGATCCTCAAAGGAACTCTTTGGGCAAGACATCACGGTATCTCTTAGCCATGATATCTCACCTCTGAATCCACCGAGGTGATACCCCACATCCTCTCTTAACTCGCTTGCAAACGCATTCACATTCATGCAGCCTCTAGGGCACATTTTAATACTGCAAACAAAACTGTAGGAGTTCATCTAATGCACATTTTGAATTGGAAGAACTATCTCTTAGCCGTTTTATCTCACCTCTGAATCCACCAAAGTGATACCCCACATCCTCTCTTAACCTTCTTGCAAACACATTTACATGCATGCAGCCTCCGGAGCACAATTTAATACTTCAAACAAAACTGTAGGAGCTCATCTAATGCACATTTTGAAATGGAAGAACTATAACTAATCAAACAACAGTTTTGATGGATTACAAGCTTCCAGTTAGCAACAAATAATCACAGCCACTTAATATGATTGATAAGAGCTAGCATCAATCTAGAATTTGGTTGCTGCAGCTCATCCTTCTGCCATGCTTTGACCTCCCCGATGTGTGATCATTTTTCTGTTGTAAATAGGACTGGCATCTAATGGATGCAAACAAAGCAAGGCAATCATTATCATATAAAAGGAGAACGCTATGATGAAATGCACGCTTTATTACCTTCTTGGTAATAGTGATCAGGTCTCGACTCTCCACATGGAGACAGTCTGATCAATGACACAACATGAGTTTGAGTCTTGAGACCAATTTTAACCTTGTTTGGTCTAATGGAATTCTCTTCAGTTGTATTTTTGTCTGCCAATCTGTTCCTGTTCATTGGGAGATTACCTAATATCGAGATTTCAACAACTTGACCATGCTTTTAATCAACTCTTTGGTATTTGTGCTTGTATTTCTTAAATACCCTTTGACAAGATTAATGATTAACATCTAAATCCCTGCAACTATCAAGTGCTTTATGGCCTTGGATAAGAGCAATAAACTCAGCTTCATTGTTGGAACTTTGAACTGTCCCCAAACTATAAACACTAATGATTCCGTCTTTCATAGTTCTATGCTGCTTATCCTGCTCCATCTCTGCATGGATTTCTCTTTGAATCCCCTGTCAAACTTCACTTTGTAATGATCATTCTAGAGCTCCTGTACAATGTTATAAGGTGAAATCCCTGTCAACTTCCCCTTCATACAGCTCCTGATCACAGTCTAGTTGTTTGGTACTAGATGGTAAAGCATTATCTTGGGACAGATTAATCCTGTAACAGTAATCTGTTTCAACTATGAGAGTGTATATAAAAAAGGCATCTACGAGTTAGTATTCACTATTTTCCTGAAGAAGCTTATCTTATTGTTATTTGGTTTGTTCTTATGTTATCATTATTTAAATGCAATATATATAACTCATCCTATTGGTAAATCTCTTTCAGAAAGCTTTATTGACAAAAGATTTTAATTTTTATTTATGACATAACATAAATTTGACTTCCTAATTTTTTTTACCAAGAACCAATTCAATTATTTCCTTCGAAGATATATCTGATCCACTACATGGTATTAGTTAATATAGTTTTATCTGTCTTCTTTTCTTTGCTCTCTTGATAGTTTAATTTTTTTTCCATGGAAAAAAATCCAGTAATTTTATTAATATAAAAAAATTACATTTGTAGATGCTGAGTAGCATTCCGTCTGGTTAAAGCCAAAAACTGTCTGATGACAAAAAACAGAAAGTCAATTGTATTTGACCTGTACAAAGGTTTGTCCATAAAAGCCAAAAATGTGCATAGTGTAAGACTCTTATAAATATCATCCTGTATCGTTAAAAAACTGTAGAGATCTGCAAAAAGGGGATCAATAGTCGATCCTGTCTTGATAGTTTATACAGAATACTTTCTTGAATAAAATCTGAATGTCCTCGCATGTTAACATCTTTTTGTGTCTTAGTTGATAGTTGATATATCCTGTTTGTCCCTCTTTGGTTTTTAAAAGTAACAGACTCTTTCATCCCAACCATTCTTGAGTTCTTAGTTGACAATGTTTTCTATGAATTGAAAATGAAAATTTTGGCACTCTTTAGGGCAGGCTTTGTAGTCATTGTTTCTTTAATATTTTGCATTCTTTTAGGGGAACCATATTGCTAATCACTAAGGGCTGAGGAACCTATGTTCACATGTTAAGCTGATTCAAATGTTCTTGTATTCAGCAATACTTTGAAAACAGGTTGAAGGTGTTGGCTGCATTGAAGAGCTCCGGGGTAAATCCGTATCCGCACAAGTTTCATGTCTCTTTATCTCTCCCCGAGTACATAAATAAGTATGCGAATTTAAACAGTGGGGAACACCTTAAAGATGTAGAAGTTTCTTTAGCTGGTAAGGGAATTCACAATTCCCACATTTGTTATTTTTTGTTTTGGTCATAGTAGGTATCTCAGACCAGTTATATTGCCATTATTGTTAATAGTATTCTACATTTTGTAGGGAGAATCATGAGTAAGCGAAGTTCAGGGGCAAAACTGAACTTCTACGATTTACACAGTGATGGAGCAAAAGTACAGGTCATGGCCGATGCAAGGTATTGTTTTCCATGTTTGTAAGCGTACAACATTGTTCGTTATATAATAGATCTATATTCAAATATATTGTTAATGTTTTGGATTTTTTTTTTTCAGTAAACCAAGCTGGAAATTCTATTTATCAAAATGAGAAATTACCTATCGAGTTCCCCTTGCTGTTGGTCTGCCACCAGGGAAATCAGACCAACAGCAATGGAACAATTCTTTTGTTTAGATAGTCTGTGCTAAATTCAGGAAGGAAATCAAAATACCAAAGTTCTGTAAGAAAAAAACAGACATTCTAAATATCATTATACATTTATGATGATTTATCCCATTGGGAAGAGTTTATACTTTGAAGGGAGTTGAAAATTTTCACCATTCTAAAAAACTAGTGAGGAGAGAGGCCACCTGCCTCCTCATGGAGTTCTTGCTGCTAAGGCTTTGGAGATATGGTCTGCTGAGCCTCCTCTTGGTTGCCTTGAGCCTCCATACGATCCTTGATGTCCTGAAGCTGTTGTCGTACCCTACGCTGTGGGGGAGTGCCCCCCCTCCTTGCCCTTGCTCCTGAAGTGTGCTCCCTGTGCTCCCAGAGGGAGCGTTCAGGAAGCACGCTCTCCAAGGGTGCTTCTTGAATGCTACCTTTTTGGAATGTTTTTTTGGGGCGCTCCCTTGGGAAAAAAATGCTCCTTGTGAATTTTGGGAGCGCCGCTCCCTGAACGCTCCCTCGCTGCTCGTGCACAATGAAGGAGATTCTTTTTTTTGGGTGTTTGGGAACCAAGACAAGGTTCTAAATGGCTTCAAAAGTCACGGTGAGTGTTTGTTAGGATTAAAACACTCACTCACTCCATTTTTCTCTCATTCTAATTCTCATTTCACTCATCTTTGCTAGGCAGGTTTTGAGTGGGCTTCTTGCTATTTCTTGAGGAGATTGAAGGGAGATTGAAGAGAGATTAGAGAGCTTGGAAGGAATATTGAAGACATAGGGAGATTGAAAAGCTTGGAAGGGAGATTGGGGATTGAAGGCTACCATTTGTGAGAGCTTGGAAGTGAGATTGAAGGTTACTATAGTCATATTCAACTACCATTGGAGAGCTAAAGAGGTAAGGACCATATTTTGGTCAGGTTGTTTGGTTCACACAATGAACCTTTTGATGCATGATATCATTAAAATGAAGGACCATGATTATACATGGATCGATGCTTTACCATGGCCCACTTCATTTTCCGCAATCACTCCAATTTGGAGTTACTAAAGATTGCAAAGACCAGATTTGCTAGGTATTATCTCACCTTCAAGCGTCTTTTGAAGTTAAGAGAGGCATTGGCTAGTATGGTCTTGAGTGATTCATGGCAGGATTTGAAAGACAAGGCTACATCTGCATCTGACAAAATTGAATTTCAAGAGGCGGAGGACAACGTTCATGATGGTTAGTTTTGGGCCTTGGAAACAAATTAGGTATATTCTACAGTTCATGAAACCCATTTACAGTATGATTCAATTTGCATATATAGATCAATCGATGATTGGAAAGGTGTATGAGTAGATAGACAACATGCTGGGCCAAATCATAGATATTGTTGAGCCAAGGGATGTGATCTTGTATGATCATATCCATAAACATGTGGTCAAAAGGTGGGATAATCTGGATGTTCCACTTCATGCCATAGCATATGTCCTTGCAAGTTACACCAAAATATTATTCTCCATCTTGGTTGGCCCAACCAACACCTAGGGGTGGGGTTAAGAAAAATCCACATGGAGCCAGAGGTGCAAAATGGGTATATGCTTGCATTAGACAAGTTGGTACCTGAGAAAGAGTGTGCTCAAGTACGAAGTGAATTGAGCAAGTACATCAATGAGCATGGAGTCTTTTTTAACTTGCATGCAACCAAAGATTGAGATAAGTTGAGTTCTATTGAGTGGTGGAACATGCATGGCTCCTTTACCACATATCTGCATAAATTGGCGGTGGAGGTTCTTTCCCAAGTGGTTAACACCTCTTCTGCAGAGTGGTGTTGGAGAACTTATAGCTTCATCCACGATTTAAAGAAAAATAACACCTCTTCTGCAGAGTGGTGTTGGAGAACTTATAGCTTCATCCACGATTTAAAGAAAAATAACTTGAATGTAGAGCAGGCAGAAAGCTTGGTTCATGTGCACTATGACTTGAGGTTGTTGTCCCATTATTTTGATGTAGTGGAGAATGATAATTATAAAATAGATCTGACTTGGGACAACAATACATAGGAGACTAATTTGGAGGATGGAACCATTGTTTTAGAGCGCGTGGAAGCTAAATTTTTGGGTGATAATGATGGTGATCATATTCTTGGAGTAGACATGCCACCCCAACCCACTAGCAAGTTTCCAAATGCAACAATTTTGTCTTATGTGGGGGCCATTTTCACAACATCCAGTGTTATGTGGGGGCCATGTAGTTGTTAGTCCCGTTCCATGAATACTTCCACACTCCTACTCTTATTCATAGATCACAGAAAAAGAAACTAGAAGTTTCTCATGGCAAGAGGAAAACTTAGTGCATAGTACTTACTAAAGTATACTAGATCTCTTTTTCTTTTTCACGTTTAGAAGTAATCTCTAGAACTTAGTACTTTGTCTTTATAATGGCTTATTTTGTAAACAATGAACATTATATGACAATTTACCTTTGAAGTTTGAACTATTGATTGAATCTTACAACTCTTCGTGGTTGATGTTGTTTGTTACAAACTGTTGATGACAAATTTTATATGATTGATGTTATATGTGTATTAAATGGTTGATGATTTAATAATCATTACTAATACAATGGTTAAATGATCTAAAGTCTATGTTTTCATGTTTTTTGCAATTGATTCGACATTCTGCATGTTTTTTTTATAAATATGCATCAAAATATATTAAAATATGCTATGTTACATTGGTTTTCGAGACGGGGGGATGCGTCCTCGAGAGCGCACCCCCAAATTTTTCAAGGGACGACGGGTTGGGGATGACAATAATATATATATATATATATATATATATATATATATATATATATATATATATATATATATATATATATATATATATATATATATTC
>ML795925.1:93231-112970 GCA_009831015.1 Picea engelmannii
ATTCACTATAAACATGTGTAGTTGCTTCAAGCTTGTAAGCAGAATGCAAGGGCCAAGTGACATTTACTATACGATATTATGCACAACCCTTACACTTGCCAATTCTAAAAAATCTCAAGCAATTTAAAAAAGGGCTGAGTGACATTTCATTATTGGTTGCTAGACAAGAGCAGAGTGCAGTTTGGCTTTAGGAAACTTAAGTGAGAAATGCTTCTATAACAATTTTTCTTCCTCATATTTCTTGTTAATGATGATTATGTTAAAACATAAGAGGCATTCCCTTCTCAATAGGTTTTGCAGATTTTTATGGCTGTGTTGAAAACCACTATAAAACACTTTGGTTTTGTAAAGAGATTAGATTCATATTTCAGATTAAGAAGGTGGCTGAATAGGAATTTATTCAAACATTTAGTACCCAATCGGAGTCACTACTATTTGATTGTTTTCACAATGCTTGAGGTTGGGATGGTGGAAGCACTATAATTGAGTGACTCCTGGAAACCCATGTACGATATGTAAAAGCTAGGATGACCAGAAAAAATGAGAAGAACAAGAGCAATAACCACAAGGATCAACCCTTTGAAATGTTGCATTTCTTGTTTTTTTGACATGGAAGTTTTGCTTGTTGTAACCTTGTTGCTAAAAATACAATATTTGAAATCACCAAAAACCCAAATCAAAACCCATCATACAAAACCCATGTTTTGAGCTACAACTTTTACAACATATTTATATTTAGTGCAATACAAAAATAATGGATGAGAAAAATGATCTTATTCTTCAATCATCAATTTCCATGATTGCCAAGTCTGAAGATATATGCCAGGAATATCTTGAAAATATGCCCAAAAAATCCCTGAAATCTGCCCAAAACATCCTTGAAATCTGTTTGGAACGTCCTTGAAATCTGTCCAGAACATCTTGGGGACGGCCAGCAAGTCCCCGAGTCCCCAACAATTTGGGTAAGTTTCTTAAGGGTCCCCACGTCCCCAGAACGCGGGAACGGCGGGTACGCGGATTTTTTTGGGGGGGACGGGTCCCCGTGCAACATAGAAAATATGTATTATATAAAAAACGCTCCCCCTCTCGGGATTTTTTGAAAGTTGCGCTTCTCGCTCCAAACAACGTTGGCCGTACCTCTACTAGTTGCTCCATTATTCCCCCCTTCTCCTCCTCACTGTCTAGCAACATCTTGCCCATAATGGTTTTTATATGCTAATATAACTCTACAATTTTTAGATACTTTGTTTATCTGGCCCTTGAATTCCCCATATTTGTGACCCAATTGTTGAGTTCATCATCAATCTCCTAGTCATGTATCCCCTCGCGCTCCAGTTGAATTTTAATTTCCACTATTGCGAGTGCATCAACATCTTGAATTTGTGAACGAGTCTGGTTACAAAATTCATTCGTAGCTTCTTGAGCAGCATGAAGCACTTGCAGATTGGATGGGTCTGGGCATATGTTGCTCGAAGACGAGGGGTCGGGTTGGCCTCTACACCCTTGTCGATAACCCCTTGCATATCCTCTCGTTGGTGGCATGGTGTCGACCTGGGAGATAAACCCTGAAGCAAGCGAATTGTAGAACCCAACCCACCAACTGTGAATGCTCGCCCCAAAATTTAGCAGCTCAACTTGCTCGACGACCTCCAGATATAAACTAATGCACAACGTCCATACGCCATCTCCACCTGAACTATAACACATGGAGAATGTCGGTGCCGATGACTGTAGTGGTGTCCCTTCATGTAGGGATTTCCCATCATGGTTGGGCAAGCTTCTTAAATGTTGATAACTGCCATCCAGAAATCGTATCGTAGGTAGCCAATATGGATAGTACCCTCAACCAGAAGAGATGATGTTCCACACATTTTTGGCATTAATATAATACGACCCATGAGCTCATCGGATCAGGAAGTGCGTATCCGAGCCACCAGTAGTCCTTCCCCTCTCATCTCGCGTGGGGATGAAGCCATCCCCGTGTTGCTTCCCATACACCCCATTCGGGGAATGTCTTGGATTTTCATTGCATGGGCAACCAATTATAAAATTTCGTATGAATTTGAATGGTTTTGTCCTTGTGTAAATTGTTTTTTCTTTCTTTTTATTTGGTACAAATGTAAATAACACAATCAAACTTTGAAGTGTACAGTGGTAAGAAAACAAGTAATTGCATTAAAATATAAATTTGCAAATGATGGATGAGGAATGAATGATTGATTGGAATTGGAACATTAGATAAGATATTGAATGTGCTGATGCAATCTCTTGCTAGACGAAGGAATGATTGTGATACTGAAATTGAAATTGAAGTTGAAGTATGAGATCTGTGATCGGATACAATTACATATTTGCTTGTGAGTTGCCCTTATGAGAAAGAAATTGAAATATGCATTACAATATTGAATGCGAGAATGTACATGTTAGTGAGAGTTCTTAAGCCCTTATGAGAAAGAAATTGAAATATGCATTACAACATTGAATGCGAGAATGTACATGTTAGTGAGAGTTCTTAAGCTCTTTAGTACTGACCATCGGAGGCCTCTTTGATCCGGATTAGAAAACATTTATATCTCTTTGGAAGAAGTTGAGAAACTGTGCTCATTTGATAAATTAATTCTAATAGTAATAGTCATAAATTAATAGTTACAGAAAGAGAGAATAAGAAAGAACTCGTGTTAATATCCTTGAATGGCCAAAATAAGTCAATGTTACTCAAAATTACAACCGACAATGATAGTAGTAAAAGAAGTGCCTAAAGAACCTAAAAAAACCATGAAAATTCAGGTATACCAAGAAAAGGTAAACCCTAAAAGATCATATGACATTTATCACCAACTATAAGAATACAATTTGTTACAGCAAAATCCAGCACCACCAAATGATGTAAAGTCCCAAGCATCAAGGGGCTAGTTTGTGCAACTCAAAAAGGCTACCCACTATCACCATAGTAGCTCTTCCTCTCTCTCTCTTGGTTGGCTCTTCTCCAACTCAAGGGGGGCTTCCCTAAATGTTAGGATTGCTAAGGCTATAGAATGAAGGCACAAGGTGCTTTAATAAAGAGTTGGCCTTAAGCAAAATAGGTGGTAGTAGTATAATGGATTAATGAGTGGCGTGAGAAGGGAAAGATGAAGGAAAACCCCAAGTCCAAGTGCCTAATCACAGATTGGGAAAATGGGGTCAAGGGAGTATACATCAAAGAGGGAAAGCGCATGAAAATGTAAGGCAAGTGCATGAAAATGTAAGGTAGTAGGGGCCACTATGCATGCCACAAATCAGCCTTAACTTGCTGATTTCTATTGCTGAAATTTGTCCTTGGAATGCTAGGTGTGGTATTTAAAATGTTGGTGTGAGGTGATGCCATATCATGCTAACAACAATTCAGTTTATTTGGTGTGAGCTAGATATGATAACAATAATGATTATCCAAATGAATCATGGTTCATTACAAGGCCTTCACATCAACAATACAATGTTTTCCTACAATAGAAATCAACACATGAACAACAAAATTACACAAAAGAAAGCCTCACATTAAAATGATATACCTCCAATCTTCCATTAGGCTCCAAGCATGTGAAATACAAATGAAGTCCAAGGGGAGAGCTCCTCTTTATAGAGTGAGTCTTTTCTGTCATACAATAAAAAATCATTATTTGCTAACTAACTCCATGACAAGTCAAACAAATATTATAACGATGGAGTAGTTAGATCCCTCCTCAATCCATGGTTGACCATGTCCAAGACAACTCGCCCTCATCCAAAAATAGTAGTGAAGAACAAGATAATGCTGATGAGGGGAGGGCGTACCACTAAAAATAGGCACCATACCAAGTCAAATGCCAAGTGTCCACATCGAAGCGCCCTTCAAGAATGCATGCATGTAGAATATAATAAAATAATTATCCACATAAGAGGTTGTGCTCCAAGGTCCACCTAGGAGAACTCATTAAGTGCACCCTCCAAAATGCATGAGAGAATAAATCATATAATAATCCTCCTAGGAGAATGCTCCATAACAACCTCCTCCCAAAATAGTAAGAAGTCCACTAGATGCATGCAACCAATCCACATGTGTAAATCCTAAGGCAACGAACTCCATGAATGAATGTGCAAGGTGCTAAGTAGTTGGAGTGCTCCATAAGAAAGGATGTGGTCAAACCCCAAAATAGAAAGTAGAAGTCTCCACAAGTGCGCCCTCCAAGACTATCTCCAAAAATAAAAAGGAAGAAACCTTCAATATGTGCACCCTCTAAGAAGAATCTCCAAGAATAGAAGGAAGACCAAGTAGTATACATGCAAAAGCCACACATGTGGCCCTCCAAGTATGCCACATGCCTCCTAATAAATACCCTCCATAACCACCTCAAATAAAATAATATATGTGCCAAGTGAGGGTGCTCCACCTGAGAGGTGATGGTGCTCTCCAAGAAGGTCAAAAAATGCCAAGTGTAGTTGAAATATACATGTAATAATGATTAGAGAGCAGCTAAGAGAGGTGTGTCCTACAAAAGTGTGCCATTCAACTACCTCAACCACCCACAAATAATAAAATGTTCTCCAATGAAGTGTGCCCTAGGAGAATGCACCAAACTCCAAGAAACAAATAGAATATTGCATGCCTTTGAAACTTTTCCCAAGAAGGGGAGCACATCACTAGAAAGCCTCAACCAACTCCAACTAACCCCTTCAAATGTGAAAAGAAAGCCAATGAAGTAGGGTGCCCAAGCTATTAACCTTAATCTAGATAAATTGGATTAATTTAACCATTAAACAGTTAAATCAACCTCAACATGTGTGAAAAGAAAGCCTCAACCAACTCCAACTAACCCATTTAAGTGTGAAAAGAAAGCCTCAACCAACTCTAACTAACCCATTCAAGTGTGAAAATAAAGCCAATGAAGTAGGGTGCCCAAACTATTAACCTTAATCTAGATAAATTGGATTAATTTAACCATTGAACAATTAAATTAACCTCAACATGTGTGCACAAAGGTTAATGCTGAAATAAAATCATAGTCCCTTTACAAATAGTCTCCAATTGGTTAAATCACCATGAACATGTGTGCCAATGAAGGGTGCACTCTAACAAAGTGTTGTACCATGTAAATAAAATATGTTCTCCCTAGTAAAATCCACCATGATAACAACAAATCATAAAGCCCAATGTAAGGTGCATCGCCACCAAGGGATTATTACAAAAGTTATCCTCCAACCTTGGGAAAAAGGTTAGATCACCATAAAATCATATGTAGTACCCCCCCTATAACTCAAATTTAGAAAATAACACATCAATGAGGGTACTAGCATCATCAAACACATTCCCCCCTAGGTGATATCTTGTAAACGTGACATCATTAAGTTATATCACCTAGGAAAATCCCACAAAGGCAACATGAATCATTGCACCATAGCAACATCACAAGAGAAGGGGACATAACAAAGTGCTCGCCCATCCAATCATCAAGTGTGTTCCCCTTCACACATACAACACATGAGGACAATGTAGAACACCCCCTCCTAGTGATACCGACATCATACATAAACACACCAAGTCACTTGGAAACCTCAACATCACCATGAAACATCTACCTTCTATCACCATCATCTAATCCCTTGAGGGGCTTAGACCATCATCCATATCCAATATAAGCATATATACCAAACCATACAATAATGAGATAATATGCTCCACAACCATCCAAAAGTTCAACCAAGGGGTCATCAACAAGGCACACACATGTGAGAAGACCACCAAGTAGCGAGTGCAATCATCCAACCAAGAAGTGAGATTCCCCCAAGCCAAATACATTCAACAACAAACCTCTATCAATGTGATGAAAATCACAAAATGGAACCTCATACAATATTAGGTGTAACACAATCCATTTGATATTTAGAAAAGTGATATGAGCTCTACTCAATTATAAGAATGTCTAATAGGCAAAGGAGATGAGGCAAAATCTTTATTTTTCATCATCTTGAGAAGGAATCCACAATGTTGTCAACTATCGTATAGTCACCCATATTGAGTTAGAGGATGTCATTTGTTGGGGGGGGGTTGGTCTTGATTGAGAGAAGCAATGCAACTATCCTAGATGACATCAAAGTACTTCTTGTGTGAAGGAAAGTTGAAGAAGCTAGTGGTACAATTAACTTTGATACCAAATTGATACAAATAGATGGTGGAAGTGGCCAAGAGTTGGATTTTCTCTCAAGAAAACTATCTCCAAAATTGTGTTGTATTGCCACTAAGTGTCAATATATATACTCTACGATTATCACCAAATTGGAGTTTGAAGACTAAAGTAGATCTTAAGCTTATTATTTAGAATAACTTTTATTACACGAGGATGCATGAAAAATAACTAGTGAACAATATATCGAAATTGCTTATGTTTCACCAAGGTACCAACATGGTCTTTTTGCTTTGTCACATTTAATGAGTGAGAAGTGAGTTCCCTAGAGGAGTAAAGAGCCAAATAACGACACCTATAATGTCTAGAGGCAAAATCACCCAGAGATTGAAGTTTATGAAAGTAAGAGATATGCATTAAGATGCTTTCAAGACATAGATGGTGGCCTCCATATTTAGCCTAGTTAATAGATCGAGGGACAATCTACTTACAATGAATGGGATGTTGAAGCATTGTGGTGTGCACTCTCTCCACCAGAGTCTTCTCATGCTGATCAAGGTCCCTAAAAACCTTTGAACTGAAGAGAATTGTGGGTTTAGTGGTAGTTTCAAATAATCTTATCTTAGACATGGTGTCCTGAAAGTGTAGTTGGAAGCAACTTGAGCATTGCTAATGATGCTTACTCTTTGCAGAGGTGAGATTATGATGCATATATGAAATTGAAAAAGGACAAGAGATAGGTTCTCAAGTATGTGTGGTAATTTGCAATATCATGTCCATTGAAGAACTAAAGCTTGGAAAGAGCCTCATTAGTAATATTAAAACTCATAACCTTTGTTTTAGTGAGGTTCAATGTTAGTTGTTGAGATCATGAAAATGAATCAAGGAATCTAGTTCCTCTAAAAGTCCCACAGAGAGGAGACTAGGAGGAGAGAGTTTCCAAGAAGAGACAATGAGATCACAACATTAACACAACCAACATTTGCTTGGGTGGTCTTAGTAAGCAGGTGCCCCAACTCTTTGTATAGAGATTAGGAGGAGTGGGAGAGAGCAGGGTTTCTAACTTAACTCCATTTTGATAAATTTATGATGAGAGTTAAGTTATGATAAATTTGTGTTGTTTATGCATAGCCTTGCATTCATCTTCATATTGTTTATTCATGCATAAGAACCAACTAGGTGAGTGGATTTGGGTCATGGCTAGTAAGCTGAAAGGAATCCTCAATAACTTCCTGAAGAATGTGAGCTAAAAACTCAAGTCTCTTGGTGACATAAAAAATATAATAAAATCTCCCAAAATGCTAAATAAATTGACTCAGATATAGGTTTGGGTGAAGGAATAGTCAATTTTGAAAAAGATGTATAGGGAGGGGTAAGTGGTGGGGGATAGGGAGGATGAGAAAGTAGGGCAGAGACCGCGAAGAGTAAAATGTTAGATATGCATTTTCAATGAGAGGAAGTCAATCAAACAGTTGGAATCTTTGGATTTTAGGAACCAAGGATTAAATAAGGCATAATTCACCACACGGGCACCCCCTTGTGAGGGAAACATGTTTGTTTATCAAAATCAAGAAAATAAGAAATCCTATTCAAAATAAACAAGCCATTGGACTTTGCGATAGCAAACAATTGGTGTTGCATGCAGGGATTGGGCATGCTTCATCTACAAAAGGTTGGTTTGGTCAAAGATATTTGACATTGAGATCACAAATGCAAATTTTCGTAAGTGATATCATGATATAGTAACTATTGGCATCTAGTATTGGTGTTAAGGTCCCCCAATAAATGAAAACTTATTGAGCAATACGATAGATCTAAATACACATGAAGAAAAGGATTATCATCATGCCCAAAAAAGTTTGATGAAGAAACATTAATTGTAGTAATCAAGTCTAATGCACCAAAATGTCATTATTCACATCTCCCGTGTATTGTCTATTAATTTTATAACATGGTATCGAAGCATGGAAATCTTGCATGGTTTTGTTAGGAGAGATGACATATAAGACATTTTAAAGGGCAAGTGCTATTTTATATACTTAAGTGAAAAGGGCAAAATATTTTATGGTTTATGAGGTTTTGAACTTTGGAAAAGTAACTTTACAATGTATGAAAAAATAGGAGAGAACCCGATGATCATAGATGCAAAGTGCACTGATGCAAAAGAGAAAATACACGAACGAAGCAAAGATATTTGGAAATATACAAAGTTAACAACAAGTCTGAGAAGATATTTAGAAAAATGTTAGACTAGTAATGGGGTTTGAATACATCATTCATCATCCACAACATTCCATGACAAGTGTACTTCACAATGAAGGCACTCAAAAATGAAAAAGTAAATAAAACCCGCATAGAAACTTAGATGATTGTAGTGAGATAAAAATTTTCTTGACACGTAAAGAGCCCACGAGGGCATATCATAGCATAATCGACACCTAGAGAGCCCACAAGGGTAGATTAGAACCATTGAAGTGCATACCATGTTTGACACAATATAAAAGTTAAACTCTAAGAAACAAATGATGTGGATTTTGAAACACCATATTCACGCAGGTAGCAAAGACGTCATACATGTTGAGAATAGTCTTACTAAAAGAAGAAAATGTTGAGAATAGATTAGTCTTTAAACAAAATGTTCAAGAAGTAAAGAGGAAGGCCTAGTAAACAAACACTATTCAAATTTCGCACACTAGAGGACGTTAAATGCAAAAAATGAAACTTACATTGAGAGAGAGCAGACAACCACGCCCATGATTGGACCAACATTTAAAAAAATTCTCCAACTAGAATAGGAACCGACCATTTCAATTGATTCATCCCTAGGGGACCTTGAACCAGGTTGTGACTCGGTTTGATTGATTCAAATGGCTAGTTTGACTTGTTTGGCTAGTTCAGTAGGTTCAAACCGTCAATTTTAATTTATTTTATTTAACATTTCAATGTAGTTAGAATACACTAGAATGGAGATCAACGTGATATGTATTATATTAATACGATATGTTGGCATATTTTACAGGAAGAGTGTGCTTGTCATTGATGGCAAGAACAACAACGACGATGGCAAACAAGAAAAGCATAAGATTAGAAGGAGGAGCGAACAATAAGTAGAGATCAAAGCTCGGAATAAAAAACGTAAGCTCAGGAGGAGGAGCGAACAGTATGCAGAGATCAAAGCTCGAAAGGAAAAGCGTAAGCTCAAGGTGAGAAGTCCCAGCAGTCGTCCGATCAAGAAATTGACGGTGTTGATCGTTTCATATAACAGAGATCGGTCATATGAATGACTGTGGGCTTGAGGATCGTTGGAGGATTGTAACCATCGAATCTGCAAGCTAGATCAATGGCAGGGATGAATTGCGGGGAGCAAAAGAAGAATTAAACATCTCGCTAGTTCCAATCCCGCAATTGGTCTAGATTGTCAGATCTCATAGACTCGGATATCGACGACCGTGGTTGATCCAACAAGTGATCAGATTAAGTCGGATTGAGTTGTGACCGTCGGATGCGCAATCGCCAGATCAACGACAGGGATAGATTGTGGAGATCGGAAGGAGAATTAAATATTGCGCTAGTTCCAATGCCGCAATTAGTCAGGACTGTCAAATCTTATGGCCTCGAAGATCGACGATTGTGGTTGACTCACCAACGATGCATAACTTCAAATTGTGGAGTGTGGAGTTTTGGTGATGAGTTAAATCACTCGTAAGTTGTGGTTCCGCAACCATCCTTGATCGTTGATCTTCTTTGAGAATCTTCACGACCGTCGGATCACTTTAAGTGGAACGATAGGATAAGCGGGGCTAAAGTTGAGAATTTGATTATCCGAATACCTGTCAGCCGTCAGATCAAACCCAAATTCTCGTCAGCCGTCAGATCATTTTAAAGTGGAAAGATATGATAAGAGAGGTAAACGATCTGAGATCGCATTTATGCGAATTTTTGTCAGCTGTTGGATCATTCTAAGTGGAAGGACAGGATAAGCTAGAAGAGATGAATCGCAGACAGATCGAGCCATCGATCCAAGATTATGATTGACGAACAACATTTAGTTTGGGTATAAAGATGCGAGGGGGTTAAGCTCCGGAAAAATCTCACTTCAGATTTTTCAGTTTGAGATTTGAAAAACTCGAAGCCCGGAGAGTCGGAAATTCGAAATGAATAAGGACCATCGGATTTGGAGAACATATGATGATCGTTAGATCAGGGAGATCTACGTCAGCAGATTACGCCAACAAACCTCATCCGCAAGGACATGTGGCAAACCACGTCAACAAAGGACATATGGGAGATCACGTCAACAAACCACGTCAACAAGGATATGTGGCATACCACGTCAACAAGGACGTGTGGCAGACCACGTCAGCAAGGACACGAGTCGTCTGATCTGAAAGATCACTTCGGGTGTATTCTCAACCATTGATCATAGTACAGTGGAAGGATAGTGTAAGTTTGAAAAGTTGAAATCCCCAAGTTCCAAAGGGCGAAGTTTCGACGATCGTCCATATCAATGTTTGATTAAGTCCTAGCCATTGGATTGAACAATGAAAAGATGAGTGTAAGGATCAAATCTGACCATTGATTTGTTTTCGAGAAATAAACTGTCCGATCTAGTTGAAAGGTCAAATACCCGAAGGAGCTAAGGACCGTCGATCTGTAGGAAGACCACGCGTCTTTAGATCGTGGACTCCTGGTGAAATGCTCTGGGAGCAAGCGGTGTTTGAGAATCGAGACTCTCGAAGCCTGAAAGGCGAAATCGATCTCCTCCGTTGGTTTGGAGGGCCACATGTCACTTGGTCGTTAGGAGTAAGGATCACGTGTGGACGGAGGAAAGAATGCAGGAAAGGATGATAGATCAGAGCCATTGATCGAAGGAGCACCGTCAACATCGTGAGATCGACGGTCTCGTCGCATTGCAGGGCTAGAACATGCTCGTGTCTTAATTTTTTGTGAGCGGGCCGCAATCGAAACCACGGTTTTGGAGAACGGACGCGTGGAGGCTCGTAGTGAATTGCTGGGCGAAAAGCGGGTTGCCCTCAAACCACCTTTGGCCACGCTCGCAATCACATGGTCACATGATAGCATCGCCCATGGTCACATCAGCGAAAGATAGGGGAAGGAGCTAACGCTGCCAGGCTCCACCTTGGAGTATAATCCAACGACGTTGATCAAATCGAATTTGATCGAAGGGTTGTTGTTTCATCTCGTGATTCCTTGATTAGTTACGATTCAGTTACACTGATTGAATCATTGTTCTCGAGTGTTGGAATCATGGCTCTTGAGCGTTCTGAGATTCCCGGCATTGAGTGTTGGAGATGTAGAGTGTAACGAATGATGAGAGCATGAATAAAAGAAAGATGCCGAGACAGAGGAAGGCTGCTGTTTCTCAGTAAAACAAGTTGAATTGTATGTAATCAAGTAGAGAGCATGAATAGAGTGTGAGAGATGTAGAGATGAAGAGCACAAGCTGGACAGAGCAGAAATGGTAAAAACAACAGACTGTACGAGAACCTGAGAGCATGAGAAGAACAGAGGAAGAGCATATGGAAAGTAACAACAAGTGGAGCTGAGCATGAACAGACAGAACCATACCAGAATTGCAGAACAAAGAAGAACTGGTAAACGTTGAAATGTCTGTATTATTGTAAAGTATTATTCAAGCAAAGTTTTAGAAAACAGGGTGGTAGGGTGGTGCTAGGGAGGACTACTGTCCTTAGAGTTTCAAGCGGGTGCTTGAACACAGGAAGTTGTAGCTTCCATCTGGTTGCAGCCAGAAAAACCAAGGTGGTAGGGTGGTGTAAGGGAGAACACTTGTTCTCTGTTATACAGGTTGGTGCCTGTGTGACTGGAAGTTGGTGCTGGAACACTCAGGGAGTTGGTGCTTCCTTCTAGTGGGTGCTAGAGAAACCAGAGAGTCGGTGCTCTCAACAAGTTGCAGCTTGCTAATTAAGAGGTTGTAGCCTCATTTTGAGTTGGTGCTCAAAGAAAGATGATGTATAGAACTTAAAAGACTGCCTATCATTCCAAGAAGAAGAGGTTTTCTCCCTTTATGGGTTTCCTCATGAATATTTGTCTCTGTGTATATCATGTGTGTGATTGATGTTTATTATTTCTGTTGTTCATGACTTGCATAATCTTGATGATCACTTGAAGAAGGTTAATAACATTTTAATAGGCATAAAATTGTTTAAGCACAGTGACAACTGATTCACCCCCCTCTCAGATGTCTTAGTATTTCCAACACGATACACATAAATAAATGATCCATGACCTTTGGATTCATCTTCCAAGAGGTCTCTTGGACTCCCAACGATAGTTCCTATTCACTTGTGACTTTTCATATTCCTTCTCAAGTGATTAATACAAAATACCATAACCCTAATAGATTAGGTTTCCAACATCCCCCCCCTTAGGTGTATGTGAGTCCAAGCAGAGAGTTGAAATTTGGAAGTGGACAATTGCCAATCGTTGAACATGCTCTCCAAATTTGGTGGTTTTGGGATGGCCACAAGCCCAATGCCTAGCAGAAGCTGGTGTCTTCTACGAAATCATGGTTTAAGGAAGACCACAAACTTTGGAACTTGGCTCTAAGGCTCAGTAGTTCTCGAAACATTTCCTAATTACATAGAAGTTGATGTCTTCTGCTAATTGGAAGTGTTCTCAAATGGTTGTTTAAAGATGACCACGAACTATTGTCTAGCAGAAGTTGTAAGTCTTTTGCTAAATGGTGGTTTAAGGAAGACCACAAACCAAATCATGCAGATGGAATATGGTTCCAATTTTGGTTCGCTTGTTCCTGCTTGATTGATAGGACTTCAAAACTTGAAGACTGACAATGTCAATCACTAATATTATTCCCCCTTGAGAGACAAGGTGAGAAGATGGAAAATTTTCCACTGCAAGATGTGTCAATACTTGAGAATGAATTCTTCGGTATGACTGATATATCTTCTTGGTTGTTGATGACCATTGCCAAGAAGTGATCCACCCATAGCGATCTTTTACTTTTGCAGGTTTCTTATGTTTGGAACATCTGTCTGAAGGACGATTATGCTTTCCACGATGCTCACAAGGATGAAGATCAAAACATTGATCCTCCATGTGGCCAACTTGATGACAATGTTGGCATTTAGAAATTTGATCTTGAATTGGAGTAGGTGAACATGATTTTTATTGAAGGAATCCAACATTATGGAACTGGATTGGTTTGGAATAATCTGGAATGTGATAGGTCACTTCCATTTTGTATCCAAGACTTGTTCTGTGCTTGTTGTTGACAATTTCTTACCAAGGTCTGATGATGGGCTTGGAAAGAGCAAGCAAAACTTGTTTATGACAAACTTCATCTCCATTTGAATCTCTTCTGAAGTGGTGTCATTGATTTGATCATGTGTTGGTTGCTAATAGGATTCATTCTCAAATTCAAAAAGAGAATGGTTCTGAACAAGGACTAGTTTAGAATGTTGATTCTTTTGTTGTATTTCATCTTGTTGGAGTTGTGATTCAAGTTGGAGAAATTCGATTTTGTCCTATGAATGTTGTAAACATGTTAGAACATTAGTGAGAGTTGCTTTGTCAATTGTGACTATATTGTCGACAGTAGAGAGCATTAGAGTATTTAGTAACTTTAATAATTAATCAATTCCCATTTAAAGACTTGCTTAGACCTCATAGGGTTTTTTGCAACTCCACCCTCTAACAATCACACTCAACAATTCAAACTCAACAAAGCTCTAACAATGCTTTTCTTGATTACCAAGCTTTGCAACAAGATATTCTCTATACCGTCTTAGCTTCGAGAAAAACTGACTAAATAAAATACCCTAACAATTCGATAGTCATAAGTCTCCCATTATCGTGACTAGGGTTTGAATTAACCATGGAAATGAGCACTTTCCAAAATCATAAAATGACAATCAACACTAGGGTTTTGCATGTTTTTGTACTGCGTAAAATGACTTCCCGTCGAATTCCAACTTTTAGAGGCATGCGAAATTGAGAATATACTACACAAGCAAGTTGCACTCGAAGTCGACATTGAAGAGACTTTTGAATATCGTTTGCTACATGGTGGAAGATGATGTTGCAATTTGCAAATAAATTCTCGAAGTGCCTCACGAGAGGAAGGGTCATAGAACTCTCAGAAACTAATTGCAATTTTAGATTTCAGGGACTACACGAACTTCTTCTCACGCCTTGGAAATGCACTTTGGCCGTAGTTTGGTCGCCTTATCTTTCATAGTTCTACAACTCATCTCTGCTTGGGTAGTTTGGTTGATGGCATCAACGACTGCGTTGTTATCACTTTGTAAATTCCCAGAGGTTGTTATAATGTAGAAGAAATTTGCCAGAGGTAACTTTATCCAACCACTTCGAAATTGGGATCTAGCCTTGACAGTTTCAGAGAGGGATCTCTCTGTAAGATTTAACTTTGTTTGAAAATTAAGATATTAGGCTAGTTAAAATAAATAGGACTGAGTTGTTTGTTTTTTATAAAATGGCTGAAATGTCGCTTACGCATCCATTGGGCTATGGGGTCTATTTATAAAATTTGAGACTGACTAACATATTTTTAAAGGTATTCTCATAGGGCAGGATAATGCAACTGCTTGATTCTTTAGCATAAAAGTGATGTAAAGCAGAGAAGCTGAGATAATCAATTATAACCAAGGAGCATTTAAGAATTTCTTAATTATAACATCAGAAGAAAACATTTAGATCATTTAAAGTCGAAAACATAGTATACGAGGATAAATTCTGCAACTTTCGCTACTTCCAAATGATCAGATTTAGAAAAACAAAATGAATACTGAGAGAGATAAACATTCAACAAATATGAGAAAACTTCACCAACAGCTAACACGAGAGAATCCTGTGAAACATCCCATTTATTATTGGTAGATCTCTGATAAAAATTACAGTGCTTACAGCTTGCTTGGGCGTACAGATCAACCCTCATAACTTTTAAGTTCGAAGTATTTATAATCAAAATTACAAACGACCCTATCATTAATGATCAGGACGTGGCAGAATCTAGATCTAACTAACTAGATAACAAGATACAAAAATATAGGAACTGATGATGATCTGTTGTATCGTTCACGCTGATTTTGGGGAAGGCCGTTGGTGAATCATTTGCGTGACTTTGACTGCTCAGTTTGCTGACTTGGACGAGACCCCTCATCCTTAATCAATTCGCACAACTCATTCCATCTTTGCTTACTGGGGATGGTAACTTTTAGTAGCCGGCGGTAGATTTCGTCCATCTCGGTATACTTGGCAAAAGTCGGCTTGCTGAGGAAAATATATTTGACTTCGTGCTGAATACTGAGGTCCAGCTGCAAAGTCTCTAGGAACGCCTTGCCTGTGATACTACCCTGTATTCCAGAAAACTTGGAACTGTCCTTGGCCACCGTGGCAATCTTCTGCTTGTAGTCGAAAAGGGTCATTAGCTTATCGTTTAGAACCAGCATACCGGGAAGACCTTTCTTCTGCAACACCTCAATCTTGTTGAAGAATCTTTGGACCCTGATATCCATGTTCTGGGCTTTCTCCTCTAGCTGCAACATTAATCCTCGTTTGGTCAGAACTCTTTTGACCTCGAGGATAGTTTCTGTTCTGTCTTCAACTTTCAGGTCTTCCAGTTCTTCCCTAGTTTTTGAATTCAAAAACTTAATGATTTCATTAGCTTTAGTGGGCATTTCCCCCAGCTCTCCTTTTATCTTGTTGATGGCCTGCCTATTCCTCAGTACCAGTTCATGTTGCTCGAACATGATTTGCACCATGGGCCATATTTCGTTTATGGATTTGGAGATATCCGTCCAAATGTTCTCCTTAGCCTCTGCTAGTGTTTTGCCTCCCACTGTTTGTTTCTGAAACTGCTGTATTTCCTGCTTGAGTTTTTCCGATGCTTGCCTCTCGATGTTGTAGCTTGTCTGGTAGGAAGACTTAAGCTCCTAGAGATTCTCAACCTCCTTTTTCAGTCTGCTGATTTCTGTTCCTTGCAGGGTCATCTCCTCCATTTATTTTGCTACCTCTACAGATATTTCTAGGGCTGCCAATGGGGTGGTTGATGGAATTTCTGCTGTAGTGGTTGTTGATACAGTTGCTGTGCTAACTCCTGCGAGGGGAATTGCACTCAATGGA
Source organism: Picea engelmannii (assembly GCA_009831015.1). Lineage (NCBI taxonomy): Eukaryota > Viridiplantae > Streptophyta > Pinopsida > Pinales > Pinaceae > Picea > Picea engelmannii. Next base: position 109,512 of record ML795925.1, read on the forward strand.
ATGAATTCCATAGGTGTTGATTGTTCCTTCTCCTTCAACAACCTTTCCAACTCCGCCTCCATTTCCTTTATCTGTGCGTTCTGTTCCATGATTAGCTTTAGCGATTCCTCTTTCTCCCCTTTTGTCTCAACTATCTCTTTGGCCTGTGAGTCTTCTGTAGCTGGCAATTTCAGTTGCTTCCTCAGAGATGCAATGTCAGCATTCTTTTTGTTGAGCAGCTCCTCAACTGCTTTCACATTTGAGGGGTCATACCCAATCTTGAGCACCAACTCTTCTAGGGATTTTATCCTGTTGTCCTTTGCGAAAGAGGATATTTTTTCCAGTTTCAATTGGGTCTGAACATTGTTCAGAGAGACCTGTAATCTCGCAGTAGTAGTGGAAGCATGAGGCAATGTGGAGAAAACCATTTCTCCAGTCTGCCTGTGAAGATCCATCTAGTCAGCTAGATGAACTTGTTTGGCATCAAATTTAAGAGTCGACCTTTTGTAGTCAATGATCTCTTTTGGATGGGGCACCCGTGCTTGCAGAAACACCATGTGCATTCTTCCCTTTTCAGTGTCAAATGCGGAGAGCAACCTGTGCTGTGCTGTTGATGTTTGCTTCCAGAACTGAACATAGGTGCTGCTGGTCAGCATCTGGTTTTTCTTCTTAATTAAATCATATTTTTAAAAAATGCTCAGCTTTACAGATCCCTGTGGAGGTTGAGTGATCACAGTGGTATCGATTTGCTTCTTTGAGGAAGAAGTAAACATCACCTGATGGTTGCTTGAAAGAAGTGGTATATGTTCTCCCTCGACTACCTTGGTAGAGCGGGTCTCTTTCTCTCCAGACCTGTGAGTAGTGTGGGTGGTTTTAGGCCTTTTAGTGTATATCTGGAAATCCTCTGCTGACAATTCAGTGACTGAAGGAGAAACCTCCTTCCTTGGTCTTTTCTCCTTTGGTACCTATGGAGTGGTAGTCTTTGAGATCATGGTTAAGGGAGACTGATGTTCAATGTTTTCCAGGGTGTTCGCCTCCCACTTTGTATGGTTCACATATTTCTCAATTTCTGGTTTGAGTATGTGAGCATACAGAGAGCTTTTGTTATTCGATCTCATCTCTGCAATGATCCCACATGGATCATAGTGCCAAGTGAAACTAGTACTACATTTTATTTCCTTTAATATTTTATCTGCCTCTTCCCCAACAACTCGACTGTTGCAGATAAAAGGTCCTATCTGCCCTTTGATTCTCATCTGTTGTTTCTTCTTCAGAGATACAAAATGTATATCATTCGAATTTATCATTTGTCTAATATACTCCAGGGCGAATATCCTAACAGGCAAATATGTGGGCAATTTGTATGGAGCTAACTCACACCCATATACCCTGATTTTTGTGTGATTTTGATAGAGGAACCAATCTCCAGTCTTGGTGAGGTCCGAGAGGTGTAAGATTCTCTGGACCTCCTCGTTTATTCTCGGTTCTGGTCTACCACTGAGCATGCTCACCACTGGATGGTAAAATTGCTCAACAAACTGTTTGAAATCAAACTCTGTGGAATTTCTTCTGAGCAGCAAAGTCCAAGAGGTTACAGCCTGTGGTTTGCCATCCTGGTCCATTTTCTGCATAGGGAAAGAGAGCCTGTCTGCTTGAAAGAAGGTGAACATGTAGGCCAATATAGAAGAGTACTGGAACATGCCCTCCGTGGCGAATTTGAACAACTGATCATGGATGTTCTCGGCCAGGAAGGTGCTATAATCGAACTGGATGGTGGCCTTTTCTTCAGCAGAAAACATGGATAGGAAACCCAATATGGGTTCATCCACCCATTCGTCTGAAAAATAGTTGAGCAGACAACATAATGATGAAATAATTTGGTTGCCCCTTTTTGAAAATATGAAGGAGTGGTAAGGGGGATTTTTCTTGGGGAATTGGGCATTTTGGGGGAGGAACAACTCAAAAATCTGCGCTCTTTGGGGAAAATACAGGTTCTGGTACATTTCTGTTAGACTTTCAATGGTGAGGGAAGAACAGGATTCGGCTCTAGGTATCTGCATCATTTGATCGATGGCCTCGAGTGTGATGGAGAAAAGAGTTTCTCCAGAAGATGATACTATGGCTCTCTGATCAGGGAGGTAATGTGCTTGGCATTTGAGAGCGAACTTTGGAAGATGGTGGACTTGGGGAAATAGATACAGAGGGAGATTGGACTCCCAGAGCCTAATCTCATTGCTTTGATCTATGAAGGTATCTTTAAACCATGTTTGCAATTTCGCGAAGTCGAATTCGCACCTGGTCTCTGTGATCAGGTAATCTTTATCAGCTAATGGAATCCGGTCGAGATCAACAGGAGGTGGGAGGAAAGGATTTTCCTCGACTTCTGATCTTTTGGATTTCGGCGCCATTGATTCAACAGGTACATGCACACTGAAACGAAATGTTAGTAGGTAATGGCTATGGCTGGGCAAATGGTTGCAAAGGCGAGGAAAATGAGTTTCTGGTGCACAGAGAGTGTGAGCAGTGCGCGAATGGCAAAAACAAGGTTAAATTTGAGTAAACGGGTATCCGTTGGGCGTGGGGGACAGGTCAACAGACTAACGGGTATGTTAGCCTGTAATAAATGGCCAACGAATCTCTTGAAGTGTGAGGTGGCAGGTGAAGGACGGGTGACGAGTGTACCAGGATGACGTGAAGGGCGGTGATTGGAAGATAAGCGAGTGAGACATGACCTGTAATGGGCGAATGGAGGGGACAAGTTGATGGAGTTATGAGATGGGACTTGTAAGGAGGGGTAGTGGGATGTGATGTCATGAGGCGACGGTGGTATAGGAATATCGGTATGGCGGTATGTCGGAGGGAGAAAGTGGCGGTAACTGGTTTGGAGTGAGGGGGTTCGACACATATGCTGTTGACACGTTAGGATGGGGCCCGCCGGGGAAAATCGCCCATATCGAGCCCCCCCCAACATTAAAGGTAGGACGGTCGAGGGGGGGGGGTCTAGGATCTCCTGCTAATCGTAGATCCAAGCGTCGCTGGATCCACCGTTGATTTATGTGCTCACTTTAGTCTCTATATTGGACCCCGCCCCCACCGTTAAAGGTAGAACGGTCGGGGGGTTCGGAATTTGCTGTCCACCGTAGATATAAGCGTTGCTAGATCAATCGTTGATCTTAGTGCGCTCTTTATTCACCATATTGGACCCCCCCCACTGTTAAAGGTAGAACGATCGAGGGGATCTAGAATTCGCTGTCCACCATTGATCTACGCACCACTAAATCTACCGTCGATCTTAGCGCGCTCTTTATTCTGTGGGCGTGAACCAACATGTGCAGCACAAACTTAGGATATTGCTCTTTCTGTGGGTTTTTGGCTGCTCCCCTTTGTTTTTTGTCACCAAGTGGTTAGGAAACATAACTCAAACATCAAAATCATGGATTTTTATTGAAGATCAAGCATATTTATTGAAGAAAAAACTGG
>ML795925.1:125774-137002 GCA_009831015.1 Picea engelmannii
GAATAAGAAATTGCATACATGAATTGACTGCCTGAAGAGAAAGGTCTCCCAAGGCTAAGCTAGAAGCTTTTGCTGAGCCGAGTTCCCATACGACATCTTTATTTTCCCCATCAATCAAAAGAGTCTCCATTGTTTGTTCCCAACCCACAGAGGATTTCCTTCTCCAGAATTTTTGCAGTGGCTGGTTCTGAGCGTAGGCTTCGGGCATTTAGACTTTAAGTGGTCGATTTCATGGCACCCGTGGCACAGGAAAGGGATTTTCCAACAATCCACTTTTTGATGCCAAGTGATATCCCCATAAACAATGTCAAGGCTCCCAACCAATCCTTCTCGAACATTTACTTCTACATGAATCTAGGCCCAACGCCTATCATATTTTGTCGCCCAGTTGGGCTTGAGACCCACAAAAGCACCTAGTTTATTTCCGATAGTCTCCAGAGCCTCCCTTGTCCAGAAAGCTAGGGGCAGGCCTGGCAAAATGGCCCATACTTTCATGACTGAAATCGACTCTCTTGTTGGATCAAAATTGATCGACCAGGGTTTTAAAAACAAACCTGACAGGCTCCAAGACCAACTTTTTTGGTGGAGTTCCACGCAATCTTTTTCATCCTTCAACGTAAAAGAAACCCAACCCCTTGTCAGGACATGAATTTCAGGCAGGTAACCAAACAAAGGAGTCCATTCCTGGTCAATCCAAGATTGGAGAGCCAAAATGCCAGGTGATTTCTCGTTAAATATTCCGACCAAAAGTTTACCCTCAAAGTGAGTGATTTCCTCTAACGAGATATCCTCTCCTACCACCATTCTCACATGACCCCCTTTTTTGCGAATACAACATGAAGACTTTTTCCTCGGATGTGCACTATGCATGTTCGCACGGCCTTGATTACAAACATCTGGATCCATTTTCCTTTCCTCGCCGCGCATACTACCAACATTCCTTGCCTTGAGCTTCGCGGGAGAGGGAGAAATAGAAAATAGAGGGTTCGTTTGTTGAAAGTTACCATTCCTTTGCTTGTCCATAAACTTACCACCAAAATTTAAATCCTCCAATTTGTGTCCATCCTTTGAGAGTGTTGCATTAACTCTTGCTCCTTCGTACCGATGGTCTGGCTTCCACCGAGAGTGGTAAGGAGAGGTGAGGGGACGGGAGGGGGGGGGTGAGGCCCGTGGTCACGAAGAAAAAGTGCCCCGAGCCATTCGCTCATGACTTTAGAAGGACCTTAGCCGCAGACCCTCATCAGATTCACCCCAACTAGTTTCGCATTTATTATTTGATATGCTTTAAATTTAATTCATATTGTCATTTGAGATTTCATTTCTTTCTTTTTCATTATAAAATAAACAATTTAAATATATATCTATAAAAATTTAGGGTTAGGTTTCTGATTCCCCAATTCCTAATTTCGGGATGAGTGCCGCACCTGCACCGGATTCTTCTGCTGATTCTGATTGCACCCATGGTTTGTGTAACTTTGAGATTAACTCATTGCTTATTCATTGTTTGCATTATTTTTATCCAGAAAGTCATTCCTTACTTTCATATGAACTATCCTTACTACTTTTGTACTGCACTGTTGTAGATTCAGAGGATTAGTTTAGGCATATCCAAAGGTGCTTCAATAGTTTTACATGATATGATTTTACTCTCAGACGATGGTCTCTTTGTTCTTCCATTTGAGATTTTCTGAAAAAGTTTAACTAAGTTTTTCTTTCAATCCCAATACAGAACTCATCTTATGTTGCATGATTATTCATCATTCACTTGAAGCATTTTGGAGGCTATAAATACCTGAGTGATCATTTCGACCACTCTTTGACTTAGTCTCGTGAAGAGTTCGAGATGTTGGTTGCATGAGTGCCATTTACACAACCAACATAGTTTTATGACTCCACTGGGGAGAACTTAAAAAGTAGAAACTTGACTGAAAATATTATTTTCGCAGTTGACATTCTTAATTTTGCATTTCAGGAACTCAGGAATGGAGGAGGCTGAGTTCATTAGGCATCATGCTGGTGTAAAGCGTGGTGATATTGTTGGTATTTGTGGATTTCCAGGTGGGTGATATTTTTGTAGGCAGAGTTGATGATCAAGTTTTGATAGTGGTCTTCAGATTGAGCTTCTATTATAGAAAGAACATTCCTGCCCCATTGAAAAGTGTTGATATGACCAGAATTCTGTTTTTTCTGTCTGGAAGGGAATAAAAATACACATGGACAGTTTACATTGTAATAAGGAATGTCACAATCCAAATTTTATTATTTATAAATATCATTAAAAAAGTAAGAAACCAGCATAAAAGATGGTGTCAATATGATGTATGCAGTTTGCATTGTTCCATAGGCCTCTTCATCCACAAGTGGCAGATTCATATTGTTTTTTTTTTCATCATTCCCATGGTGCAAGGATTGATGTCATTTGTTTCTAAATTATATCCAAGAAAGTAGGTTACCAGTTGAATGTGTAGATTGCAATCAAAATATGATTGCACATACCTTTGTTTATGATGAATCCTTTGTCCTATCAAGGCATTCCTATGCAGCATTCACTGCAGTTCAATTTTTGCTTTTAAAGTGACAATTATGTGGTAGGTTGATCTATAGGAGTGTAGAGAGTGGAAGGCTCTCATGAGTCATGCCAGCTGAAGATATCATAATAAGCGGCATCATTTTGTCGAAGTCTATAGTCAGTTCATATTCTGAACCCACTCATCTGATTTTGAGGACTAAAGAGTTTTTATGAGCTTGAAGAATATTGAGATCAATATCCATACCTTCAATTATGGTTGGATATATCATATATTGCCGGTGTCAAAAATGAAACATGCTTCTATCATATAAGGTGTCTATGATTTCCACTGTTGGTTTAACATGTTATCTAACTATTGGAATGTTATATACAAGTGTGACTACCCTTGAATGTTGAAATTTGGGTACCAAGGAAAGTGGTCCCCTTGTGTTTGTGAGTCTCTAAACACAAAGGGGGAGAGTATTACCCTTATGCTATTACTTGATGTTCTAATTTCACTCTGACTTTATTCATTTAAGTCATAGAGTGAAATTAGTCACTTAAGTCATAAAGTGACATTTAATTCACTTAAGTGCGAATTAATGAACATAAAGTGGAACTATGGAAACTTAAGTGGGTTTATGAGATCTAATTTCATCCACTCATCTTGTAGGAAAGCTTAGAGCTAATCTGGGCTCTTGGTTTCTAGGTTAGCCTTAAGGAATAGGCTAAAGGAGGCAAAGGAAGGTAAAGTGAGATTCATTGTTCACTCTTGAGTTTGGAGTGAAGGAGAGGAAGAGAGAAGAAGGGCGCATGAGGTCTAGGGCACACTAAGTGAGAAGCTAAGGGCGCAAGGAGAGGAGATGAGCTTGAGCTTGAGCTTGGAGAGGGGTGCACTCCTGGAGTAGGGGCGCACTTCTAGCAAGCTAGGGGCACAAGGCTAGGTGAAGGGCGCACACAATTGGAGTGGGCGCACTCTTGTGGAGAGGGCGCATTATTGTGTGAGGGCGCACTTGATGGTGTAGCAGGCAAGCCAAGGAGGAAGTTGTGAGAAGCAAAAGGCACACCATAGCATTGGGCGCATTCTCCAAGGCAAGCAAAGGCATAGCAAGAGAAAGAGGCGCACCAAGGCAAAGGGCACCTTTGTTCAAAGGCTAGCAGGCACAAGTTTTGAGGAACTCCATTGCAAGCTTGAGAAGAAGCTTGGATTGTATCAGGTTCCTTGTGTATTCACTTGTTGTAGCATTTGCTTTCAGATCGTCATATATATATCTATCTCTCTTACTGGTTTTCCCCATTTGGGTTTTTCCAGGGTCATGTTTGCCAAAAACTCATGTGTTCATTTGTCATGTTTGCTTAGTATTTTCAACTTGTAGTTGTTAAAGATGCTGGAGTTGTGTTTGATGTTTAATGCATGTTAAAAAACGCTAACTTGTACAGCAAAACCTTCCATAATTAAACCTTATAACAAGTGGCATTAAAGAACATCAAACCAAAGCTTGTGGGCAGATTTCAGAGTGGGTAAAGTTCAGATCTGGTGGGCTGTTTTGGACAGTGAGAAAACTGTCCTAAAACAGTGAGAAAAAACAGTTTGAAAGTACCTAGACTTAGTGCCCAACAAAAGGTCATATGACAGGCCTGTTGGGCAGCCTATAGGATCTCAAATTTCTTCATTGAATGGTCCAATTTACTTAATTTTTAGGACTAATTCTGGATTGTCAAACATTCATATATAGTTGTCTATGATTTCCCCTACTTATCCAACATGTTATCTAACTAATGGATTGTTATATACAAGTGTAGCTACCCTCAGATTGTTTGAATTACTTCTGGATTATCGAACTTTCATATATAACTAACATATGAGACCGAGCTCCAAAGTATGCTATCTCACTCACGGAAATACCAAAACCATTTCACAGATAAGATAAGATAAATTTATTGATCTTCAACAAATGAACAAGAAATATGTCAATGGGACTGGAGAGTACAATCAGTTATCAATAGACTATGGGAGTGTCTAGAGCTAACAATAAAGAGAGAATAGGAGGATCTAAGTAAAGCAGACGAGAAAAACCCTAAAAGGCACGAGGCCCCAGTTCAACATCAAATCATAATTGTAAATAAAAGTAGTAGAGGCGGAAGAGGGGGAAGTGTACATCAAACAATTCAGCTCCATCTTGTTGCTGTACTGTAATCCAATTTGCTAATCGCTGTAACTACAAACAAGGAGATAGAACCTGGTGCAAAGTCTTGGCCTGGGCATGGGTGTCTTAGCTGGGGTGGGTGTTGATGTTTTATGATTCTCAGATCTGATAGTTATTGCCTGATGATTAATAACAAGATTCACTTTCATACCTCAGTTATCATAGAATAACTATGCACTGAAAATATCAACTATAACAATGCAGCGGAAATAACAAGATCTAGAAATATTAACCATGCACAGTAGACACAAGAACACAACACAATAGTTTATCTGGGAAACCCAACCTTGGGAGAAAACCCAACAATCTTTCTATAGAAGAATTCAGTCCAAGATATTACCAGTACATCACCATCAATAGCCAAAATACCATACAGAGAAGATCCTCTCCAAGGCTAGCATCACCAAGACCTAACGCCTCAATAAGATGACCAAGACCAACCAAGAATATCCTTCCCAAGTGTGGTGCACTCATCAAGATACCAAAAACCCAGAAATAGCCAAATTACCAAAACTGCAGCTGCAACTGCCTTGTGCGCACTGCAGATGTAGCTGTCTGACTGTCCAAATGAAATGAGCTAGTCCTGTAATTATACTAATCTGGGTGCCAGCCTGGGGCCAACTTCTTATTTCTGGGTCTTCAAATTACTTTATTATTTTCTGTCTGTTACTGGTGGGTCCGACTTCTCTTCCCGGGTCTTCAATTTCTTCCTGTGGCTTCTGTAATGGTGTAGATGGGTCTTTTTGTACTTTCTTGTGGAGAATGACTGCCCGAAGTTGCAAATCTCCAACAGTAGGACCCTCTTGTGGTAGACATGGTTCAGACACGGAGAAAAAGGGAGGGCCTGTGTACAAATATTAATTATATTGGAGTCCTATAATGCATATGCATCCTCGCAGACATGGTTGACGCACTCAGAATTTTTCTGTCATTCGTTGAAGGCTGAATGGGTGCTCAGAAATGCCCGACAGAATTCGGGGTGGACCTGTGGATAGAATTTGGGGCTGACATACCAACAGAGTTCAGGGACGACAGGGTGTCAGAGAGAGGTTGACATGGGCTCATGGAGGAAGCCTACACAGGCTCAGAGAAAAAGATGAGGCTGATGCAACCTTAGGGAGGGAAAACATGGGATCTTGTTGCAGAATTCAGAGAGGCAGTCTCAAAGGGGCCGATGTGGGCTTAGAGAGAAAGGGAGGGCCGACACGGTTTCAGTAGAGTTGATGCAGTTGCAGTTGCAGAGAGGGAGGGACAATGTGAGCTAAGAAGGGCTGAATGTTAGGTCAATCAGGGAGATTGAATACTGACCTGGTAGTATCTCTAGTCATCTAACAGGTCTCCCTCCTTATCTTCTGAAGGACAGGAAGTTGTCCGGGTCATCACTGTTTCTGAATCCCATGGGAGAGAATCTCCTGCAGCCAGATTACCCTGAAGAAATTTTGAGGCTCTTTAAGGCTGCTACAGGTCTGATTGTTGGGACTGTTTAAAGGTCACAAACAGGCCTGTTTTTCCACTGCTTTATGGCTGCCTTTTAGACAGATTTACTGCTCATTTAATGCTGCTGTTAAGGAGGTTAATTTAAGGAAACTTTACAGCCAAAAATTTTCTTCTAACAGCCATTAAAACAGTAAACACAACTCTGATCTTTTACCCTTTTATATGCTGATAATAAACATGCACACCACAGAAATTTACTCATAGATTTTTGGTCAACATGACCTTGGAAAAACCCCCAAGGGGAAAACCAGTGAAGAGGAAATTTATTATGGAGCTCTTAGAGAAATATTACAGCAGAGAAATTAAACATGAGGAACCTGATTTCCTACAGCCATCTTATCTCAAGTTTCTCCTTGAAGTGCGTGCCCTCTTCCTTAGGATTTGTGCCTTTCTCTTGCTGTCCTCTTGTTTGGGATTTGTGCCTTCTTTAGCTGTTTGTGTGCCCTTCTAGCTCTCAACAAGTGTGCCAGCTATAACTGTGTGCACCCTCTTCTTTTAACAAGTGCACCCTCATCCTCTTAGCTTTCGTGCCCTCTTCTCAAGTGCGTCCCTTCTCTTCTTCTTCTCCACATTTCTCCTCTTATTCTCTTCACTTCTCATGCAAGTGAACAATGAATGCCCTTTTTCCTCCTTTACCTTTCCTTTAGCCTCCTCATTAGGCTAACCTAGGAACCAATGGCTAGGATTAGATCTTAGCCAACCAAGATCAAGGGTGGATATTAGATCTCCCCCTTTACTTAAGTTCCCTAAGTCACTTTATGTTAATAAAGTCACTTTATGATTATTGAGCTCATAAAGTCACTTTATGATTAATGAGCTCATAAAGTCACTTTGACTTTATAACATAAAGTAAAGTTAGGGAAGGGTACTTTTCCCCATTTAGTGTTAGGCACATCAATAACACTAAGGGACCACTTCCCAAGGTACCAAAACTCAACACTCCCTCTTACCAAGGAAAGTGTTCTTCACCACTCCCATCTTGTCTCTAAAGTAGACATGCTTGCCCCTTGGCAAAGACTTCGTGAGAATGTCTGCTACTCATCAATAGATATGTACTCAAGATGAACTGCTCCTCTCTGAACCCAATCACAGATGAAGTGGTATTTGATCTCGCTCTGACTTGTTGTGAAAGACTGGATTCTCAGAGAGTTTGATACAACTCTGCTTATCATAGTGAATCACCGTAGGCCTCAACTGATGACCAAATAGACCAACCAATAACTTGCGAAGCCAAATAGCCTCGCAGCTGGTCTGACTAGCTGCTATATATTCTGCCTCAATAGAACTCAGTGCCACTAACTTTTGTTTCCGGCTAAACCAGGAAACAATTGTTGATCCCAACCCGAAACAACACCTTGAAGTGCTCTTCCTGTCAATTGCACATCCTGCCCAGTCTGAGTTTGTATAGCCAATCAACTTGACCCCATCACGTATGACATAGTCCAAACCATACTCCACCGACCCTGCTATATACCTCAAAATATGTTTTGCTGCTATCAAGTGCACTCTCCTAGGCTCCACCATATACTGATTGAGAGTGTTCACAACAAAACAAATATTTGGTCTAGTGTTGACCAGATACATCAAAGAACTAATCGACTAACGATATCTCGTGGAATTTGCCAACTTGGACTCAGAAGCACTAAGCTTCCTCCAGTTGGTGATCATAGGTGTCGACATGGGTTTGCAATCCTCCATCTGAAATCTGCTCAAAATATACGTTGCATACTTCCCCTGTCCCAGAAAGACGTGCCCATCCTTTTGCCAAACCTCCATCCCAAGAAATAATGCATTAGTCCTATTTCCTTCATCTGAAACTTTGAAGCAAGACCCCTCTTTCAATCAACTATGAGCTCCTCCCTTCCAGTCATAAACAAGTCATCAACATATAGGATAAAAATGAAAGTATCCTCTTCACAAACAATGTAATAGAGATTCAGATCCGCCTCACTCTTCTCAAAGCCCATCTGCAACAAATAATAGTCAATCTGGGAATACCAAGCTCATGGAGCTTGCTTTAAAGTTTAGACCATAAAGTGTCTTTTTCAAGAGGCACACATGGGACTCTCTCCCAAACACCTCGAACCCCTATGGATGCTCAATGTATACCTCCTCTATAAGACCATTCAAAAATGTTGTCTTCACATCCATCCGATGGATCTTCCAACCCATCTCTGCTGCAATGGCCATAATACTCTTGATGGAAGTATATATCGCAACTGGTGCGAATGTCCCATCACAGTCGAACCCCTCAACTTGAGAGAATCCTCTCGACGCAATTCGAGCCTTGTGTTTCTCATTGCTTCCATTTGCAACATACTTAATCTTGTATAACCACCTTGAAGTTACCACTGGCTTCCCCTTTGGTCTAGGCATCACCTCCCACACATCATTCCGCATAATGGAATCATACTTCTGCTTGGTGTCTCTCTAGACCTGTTGGTCTACAACTCACTCAAAAGTAGTAGGCTCAGAATCTGTGATGCTAGTCACCATGGCCAAGTAGGAACGAAACCTCTCTAGTGCTCTGCTCTCATTCATCAACCTTTGGGGCTCACCAACATACTACTTGGCTTCCTTCAAGGTCTTTTGAAACCATCTCGGTTTCCTCTTCCTTGAAGTAACCTCTCGTGGAGCAGTACTGTCATGCCCCTCAATCTCATCCATAGATCTCACCATAGAAGTCTGAGATCCTGAAGCACGTGCACTTGTGGTTTGTGTACCAGACACCATTGATCCTGTAGCTGTACTAGGTGGACCAGTCACCCTTGAATTTGGTCTAATAGACACTTGAGGTTGTGTCCCTTGTGATGTATCATCCAGAATCTGTGGGACCTCTTCAACTCTATCTCTCAACTCACGATCTCCTAAAGGCTCTATCTTCCTCGAATCTAACATCTCTCCTCACAACAACTCTCCTTAATGTTGGTATGTAGATCCGATAGGCCTTTGAGACCCCGCTCTATCCAACTAGGATCCCTTTCTCTGTTGTGGGATCCAACTTTGTCCTCGTCTCAAAAGCGACATGAGAGAAAGCCAGGCACCCAAATATGCGAAGGTTTCCAACATCTGGCATCCTCTCAGTGAAGGCCTCCTCAGGAGTCTTGCTCCCTAAAGCTCTATGTGGACTCCTGTTCTGCAGATACACTACAAGCCTCAGCCCATAAGAAAAATGGTCACCCCTGATCATGCAACATAGATCTCACTGCACCAACAATAGCCCTGTTCTTCTTCTCAACAACTCCATTCTTTTGGGGGTTGTAAGGAATGATCAATTGTCTCCTAATACCCTCCTGGGTGTAGGAGTCACTGAACTCTGTGGAGGTATACTTACATCGATTATTCTATGTTACCAGATCTGCGGGGGGCAGATGAAGGAAACGCGGATCCCCGGACCTTGGATCCGCCAGGGAGACGATTCGAGAAGATCGGGAAACACAACCTGTGGATTGGAGGCGTTTCACCCAGCGTAACTCGTGGTTTTGGAGGCGGATCAAGCTTTTTGGCATCTTGGAGTTTTCGATTAGAGTTTCCGACACATGCCCTTTTTAATATGCCTTTCGTAGCCAACTAGTTATAATATGCCCTTTTTAGTATATTATTAAATTAAACTTTTAAAAATATGCCAATAGTTATGAAATAAACTTCTCCTTTTTTTTAATATATTATTAAATTAAACTTTTAATAATATGCCTTTTTTAATATATTATTAATTTAAACTTTTAAAAATATGCCAATAGTTATGAAATAAATTTGTAAATTATAATAAATGTAAAGTTTATATTAACATAAATTTATAATCATAAATTATAATAAATGTAAAGTTTATATTAACATAAATTTATAATCATCATAGGTATAATGTTTATAATAATATAAACTATTATGTAGATGTAACAATTAATTAATTTTATAATTAAGTAATAATATAGATACATATAAAGTAATTATTACCAACTAGGGCAGTACGAAGTAAATAAATTTTGCATAATATAAGGGGAGTAATATTTAAGTACCAACTATATTATTATTACTATATTATTAGTTGGTAACTTGATGCTCCTCTTATATTTATATTATTACTTATAATTATTATTTTATTACTTAGTAATCTTTTATATTTATATTATTGCTTAATTATTATTTTTATTACTTGGTACTTTATTACTTAATTATATAATAGTGAAGAACATGTGTTTCCTCCTAAGAGGTCACAAGTTCAAAGGGGGTTAGGGTATGTATACCTCTGTAGACTTTACATCGAATGTATATTTTTTAAATTAAAAAAATATTATTACATTTTTGTACTTGACATATCCTCGCCGTATCCGGATCCTGACTTTTCAAAAATCTAGCGGATCCGTATCCTGATCCGAATCCGTATCTATATCCGTATCCTGATCCGAATCCGTATCTATATCCATATCCAGATCCTGGTAACATAGTGATTATTTGACCTCAAGACTTTGATCTTTCTCCTTGTCTAGTTCTCCACAAGAGCCTTAAACTCTTGGAACCTCTTGAAGACCTCACTCTTTGTCTTCGGGAAATAGATCCAGGTCTTCCTGGAGTGGTCATTAATGAATGTCACATACTACTCACATCCACCCAAGGAAATTGATGACATGGGCCTGCACACATCCGAGTGTACCAAATAAAGTATCCCAGATCTATTGTCATTGCTCGAAAAGACAGTCTTGGTGTACTTCCCAAGAGCACACCCCTTGCAAACCTCTTGATGCTCAGTGTCAAATTGTGGCAATCCTGTCGCATTCTCCCTAAACACCCTCATAGCATCCATGATGCAAGTGAGCCATCCTATTATGCCAAAGCTCACACAACTGACTGCTACTGTTGCTACTAGACAAAGCATGTAATGGCTGAAAGATGAGTCTGTACAGTTTGAAGATTTTCCAGGTCCTATCAGTTTGCCAACTGGGTCTGTCTTTGACCACAAATTGGCTCTAAGTTTCAACGGTTATGAAAAGGTTTTGCTGCTGTTTTAGGACAGCCAA
>ML795925.1:143073-155558 GCA_009831015.1 Picea engelmannii
TCTAACACCAGACATATGAGTGGATGCTCCATTGTCTATGTATCATACACTGGGTGGTGTCTCAACTGTAGATAGACTAACAAGCAAGGACATCTCCCTCTCAAATTGAGAGGTGAACTCATCCTCCTCAATTGATGTTGTTGTACCACCCTGCTTCTTCTTCTTCCTGTTGGGACACTGTCCAACATAGTGCCCCATCTTGTTACAAGCAAAGAACGTTGCTTATATCCCTTTGCTGCTCACCTCCCTTTTGCTGCTGCTTGGCCCCCCACCCTTGTGACCCTTCTTGGTCTTCTTCTTGCCCTTTGCAGAAAGAGCAAGATCCTCACCATCATCTCCACCACGCTGCTGACTAGTAGATCTTGAGCCAATCCTGAGCTCCTCCTGTACAAAGTCATCCCATAGCCTCTCCCAGCTAGGGATATGCTCTTTGGCTACAATGCCTCGTACAAAGCTCTCCCAAGGTTTGAAGAAGCCATTTAAGGCTGTCCTCACCAACTCTAATGGATCCACTATCTTCCCCACAGCTGCCAACTCATCACGAATCTGAGAAAACCTTGTGAGGAATGAGGCGACCGAATAAATCTTAGTCATCTTGGTGCCCCTCAATTTCTCCCGGAGCACCATCTTCCGGATTTGGTTAGGGCTCTGGTAAAGGCTACACAAGGACTGCCACATCTGAAATGCAAAGTCCTTTCCGGAAACATGAGGAATAATGTGGTCTTTCACTGCATCTAGGATAGTCCTCTTGGCCTTGATGTTCCTCTTCCTAAACTCTGCCAAGAGCACTGCATCTGTAGGAGGAACCACATGACTCTCCACAATGTCCCATAACTCACCCTCCAAAATCAAAACTATCGTAGCCTTCCATGGAGACCAATTGCCAGTCCCAGCTAGCCTATCCTCCACCCTCAACCCTCCAACTGACATGGCTGCCAACTGATGAAAAAAACGACCAAAGAAAATTTGCTGTCCACACACCAATCTCAGGCGTGTATTTGAAGCTTCCAAGATGAGATAAAAATCTGCCCACTGTCTGCAATTTATCAGCGCTCTCTTGTGCCCTTAGGCTCTGATACCATGAAGAAATTTTGAGGCTCTTTAAGGCTGCCACAGGTCTGATTATTGGGACTGTTTAAAGGTCACAAACATGCTTGTTTTTCCACTGCTTTATGACTGCCTTTTAGACTGATTTACTGCTCATTTAATGCTGCTGTTAATGAGGTTAATTTAAGGAAACTTTACAGCCAAAGAAAATTCTTCTAACAGCCATTAAAACAGTAAACACACCTCTGATCTTTTACACTTTTAAATGCTAATAATAAACATGCACACCACAGAAATTTACTCAGATTTTTGGTCAACATGACCCTGGAAAAACCCCCAAGGGGAAAACCAGTGAAGAGGAAATTTATTATGGAGCTCTTAGAGAAATATTACAGCAGAGAAATTAAACATGAGGAATCTGATTTACTACAGCCAACTTATCTCAAGTTTGGCAGCAAGTTTCTCCTTGAAGTGCATGCCCTCTTCCTTGGGATTTGTGCCCTTTCTCTTGCTGCCCTCTTGCTTGGTATTTGTGCCTGCTGTAGCTGCTTGTGCGCCCTTCTAGCTTTCAGCAAGTGTGCTTGCTGTAGCTGCTTGTGCGCCCTCTTCTCTTAACAAGTGCATCCTCTTCTCTTAACAAGTGCGCCCTCATCCTCTTAGCTTGTGCGCCCTCTTCTCAAGTGCGCTCCTTCTCTTCTTCTTCTCCACACTTCTCCTCTTCTTCTCTTCACCTCTCATGCAAGTGAACAATGAATACCCTTTTTCCTCCTTTACCTTTCCTTTAGCCTCCTCATTAGGCTAACCCAGGAACCAATGGCTAGGATTAGATCTTAGCCAACCAAGATCAAGGGTGGAGATTAGATCTCCACCTTTACTTAAGTTCCCCAAGTCACTTTAGGATTAATGAGCTCATAAAGTCACTTTGACTTTATAACATAAAGTAAAATGAGGGAGGGGTACTTTCCCCCCTTTAGTGTTAGGCACATCAATAACACTAGGGGACCACTTCCCAAGGTACCAAAACTCAACATACCCAACAGACCATCCATTGCCCCCTGTGACAGGGCTACATCCAACAACTTTGCTGGCAATAAATTCTTCAAGCATAGGGTCTAAAAATGAGGAATCATGGAACATTCCTTGCATAGGTCACTCAGGCTGAACATGAGGTTTAAGCCTTATGCCGAAGGGGTGTCAAAATTTGAGTGACCTGTTTTTCCAATACAGAAAATTTATTCTGCAGATGTATCTGGTTAGCTTTAAGGATCAAAACTTTTGTCTTCTTGGCAGGTTTTGATGGATCTTCAGCTTTCTGGACTTGCTTTCCCGAGGAAGGTTGAGCTTGTATTTTGGTTTTGATACTGTTATCTTTCTCCTTATTGGAGGCCTTTGGTTTGGAAGGGCATGCTGTTTCAAAGTGGCAGTATTCATGGCAAGATCTGTCTGAATGGGACGTTCTCATAATCCACATCTTTTTCCACAGATGGAGCTCCTTTTTTGAGTGCGATTTTATTTGGAAGGGGTTTACTCAGATTTATGTTCACCCATTTTTTTGCATAATTCACAAGTTTTCTTTCCTCGGTAAGTTTTGCCATGCTCGCATAGAATCCTAATGCCATACTCACATATATGATAGGACCCTAAGTTGTCACTGATTGTTTTCAAACAGAACTTGATGAGAACTCCAGGGAGCGAAAATGGCAATTGAACCCAAATTTTGGGGTGTTCAAAGGGATTTTAGCTCGAGGGTCAATTTCACTATCCAGTCTACCAGAATTTCATATACAAGCCAGCCCTTTTAAAATTCAGGGACCTCCTTTAAAAATGGCGTCTGTCTGTTCCCTGAAAGAGAAAATTACCCCAAAGAACCGCCCTGTTCAGGAGGGAAGATCATAGCCATCTTTCAACTTCCAATTTTCTGCAAGTCAGCTCTGGGTTGTTTTCCCACAGGTCCATAATCCTATAAAGCAATATATCAGACCTAGGTTTTCAGCTTGAATAGATCAGTTGTCACACCATTTGGATCACAATTTCAAGGAGGGGCTTTGAAGTGTTTCTTTCCTGACATCCTTTCTTAGTAACGTGTGGGAAGACCTCTTGCTTGTCTGTCATCTGAAGACAGCATCAATTATTCTGATGAAGTGAGGTTTGGATTTCTGCTGGTCCATTATTTTTCCTTTTTTTGTGTTGAAGGTCTGGAGTCCATATTTGTGTAAGGTGTCATGGATGCGGAAACAACTTTGCAGAATGGGGTCTGTCTGAAATTCTTTTTTTCCTGGCTACTATTGATAAATGATGCCCTGCTCTATGTCTTTACTAGTTCATCTGTATTCCTTGTCCTAAGTCTATTCATGGAGTTATTGTCTGTGGTCTGTTGTGCACTATGGAGCTACTTACATTTGCTCACCAGGGAGCTTCACGTTTCTGTGCTCCTGTGATGTTCATTTACTATCTAGGCAGATACAGGATAAAATCTCTTCCATTATTGAATTTTTTCTGTAGTAACAAGGATTTATTTCTATTTATTTCTTGGTTTACTGCAAATTTAAGTTGTGTACATGCGATTTCTTGATGTTGCTGTTTACAAACTCTCATAGAGGGGATTGGATCATGAATAAATGAAAAATGTGCATTCGTTGTGTTACAGGAAAAAGCAAAAGGGGAGAACTTAGTATATTTCCTATATCCTTTTTAGTTCTTTCCCCTTGTCTACACATGATGCCGAGGCAACGAGCTCTCCCAGTGAAGGACCACAATGCTCAGACAAAGGTTCTGAAATATTCCGAGGATCATTTAAGCTTGCTATATTTATAATTTTCTCTTGCAACATAGAACATGAATATCATCATTCTTGTTGTGTTCCAGGAAAATGAGGGAGATAAAACGATTGATATATGGGCTCCTGGTCAGCCTAGAAACCCTGAACGATATGTTCTGAAAGACCAGGTATTTCATTTTTTAAAATTATGTCAGTGTGCCTAAATATTTATTTTTGATCTGAATATTCTTCTTACCATACGTTTATGTTTATGGTGTTAGCAATTGCTTCCTATGAGCATTTGCTTTGTGGGGCCATTATGTGTTCTGGTATCTTTGCTTGCAGAATAAGGCCATCAGTAAACTCTAGTTTGATGTTTGTATTGAATGACTTGTTTAGTATAATGGTAAATCTTTCTCTTCTTGTTTGGCATTACTCACTCCAACAGTCAGGCTGATTTACTCACAGTTTGATTATTGTGGAGTTTTTGGATGACAGGAAACAAGATATCGGCAACGTTATCTAGATTTGATGGTCAACTCAGAGGTTAGGCATATCTTCAAAACAAGAGCAAAGATAATATCTTATGTGCGGGAGTTCCTCAACGACCTCGACTTTCTTGAGGTACTGATATTTTGTATTTTATACTATTGTATGCGTCTTTTAAGTTTTATTCTGATTGCAACGATAATATTCTCTACTTTAAAATGGTATTAAAAGTTTCTTTGTTGGGCTGTGTATTCCTTCTGTTAATATAATATCTCTTATGCCGAATCTGATAAACAGGTAGAAACACCAATGATGAATATGATAGCTGGTGGAGCTGCTGCCAGGCCATTTGTTACTCATCACAATGACCTTAATATGAAGTTATACATGCGCATTGCTCCAGAGCTTTATCTAAAAGAATTGATTGTGGGTGGACTTGATCGTGTGTATGAAATTGGAAAACAATTTCGTAACGAGGGCATTGATTTAACTCATAACCCAGAGTTCACTACTTGTGAATTTTACATGGCCTATGCTGACTATAATGACTTGATGGAACTCACGGAAAAGATGTTATCAGGTTCAAATGAGAGTCTTTTTATGGAAGCTTGGCACCATGGACTGATTGATGTGTTTGTAATTTGACATGCAGATGGAGTAAACATGATTGAGTGGCTATACTGTTTATTTATCATTAAGGCATGGTAAAGTAGATAGTATTTTTAGACATGTTTCTTCATTTGAAAATTTTCTTTGGATGTCTCAGGCATGGTCAAGAAGTTAGCTGGTGGCTATAAGATCCATTACCATGCTAATGGAGTGGACAAGGAACCTATAGAAATTGATTTTACTCCTCCTTTCAGGTGATTTCTATGCATTTAAGAGATGTTTTGATGATTTTCATTTTCTTTTCTGTTCAATATGTGCACGTGCCTTTTTTGGGGCCATTTGCTGGGATGTTTTGGTGGTAATGGAAATGAATGTTTTTTTATTTCTGTTTATTCAGAAGGATAGACATGATTCAAGGTTTGGAAGAGGCTGCACAACTCAACATTCCTAAAGATATCTCATCTGAGGAGGCAAACAAGTATCTTTTGGCCGCATGTGAGAAGTTTGATGTGAAATGCCCTCCTCCTCAAACGACTACACGGTTGCTGGACAAGGTAGGTCGTGCTTTGAGCAGTATCTTTGGAAAGTTGCACATTGTCTATTAAAATGTTATTTTTCCTTTTGTTGTTTCTTTTCTTAGCGCTAACATTTTAAGTGATGTATATGTTCATCGGAAATAGAAAGCAATGAATCATCTCTTGATTGTCTGGGGTTGTCTCTCTGAGAGCTGTAGCCATAATAGAGTCTAAGGAGGCTACACCAAATGTATTTTAGAAAATCCATTAACAATTCTAAAATTCATGCAGAGTTCTAACTCTCCCCTAGTAATTTGTTCACAGGAAAATAAGAAAGAAGAATGAAACAAATATCATATTAATTTCACTAGTAGCCAAGAACAACTAATTGTGGAGGTACATTATAATATTCTGTTTGTGGAGGCACCTAGAGAGTCAATGACAGCACCTCACACTCCATCATAATGAGTTAAAGTTAAAAATGAAGTATAAAATATAATAACATAAAAGGGTAAGTCTAAAAGGATAAAGTCCAACAAGGTGATCTGTTGGCCTTAGAGTCTACTGAATGTCTAATATGCAAGTCCGAGGTTTCAACAATGGCTGTACAAACATCCACGGCTGAACAAAGGATGAAGAAACTTGTAATATTCCGACCAAAGAATATTCACATTTATGGTCGTTGGGTGATGATGTTTCCACTTCTCACTATCACTGACTTGGGTGTTGCTCTTCTTTGACATTCTATTCATATGAGTCAGTCAATTTCTCTTCATGGAGGAGTGCTTTCTTCTGATATATTAAATACTACACTATCTGGGTTGATGCTTATTTTTTTTTGTGACTAGCGGAATCAGCAACTAGTTGGGCACATACTTGCGTGACACGTGGTCGTGTTATTCGACTGCTACCACTATAACCTCCAGGTGTGCCCACGTTGCCCCATATGCGACACACGAGGTAAGCCGGGGCTTTGAACTGGTGACTTCACATAACGGGGTGCCTTAGCAGTATGCTCCATCACTGACTGACCTACACCCCAGGGGCCAGGTTGATGCTTATGAGTTCACCCACTTTCTATATTTTTGTCAACTCGTTTTCCAGTCTAGGTTTTAGTTTTGGTTTTCTTGGTTTTTGGAGATGCTCTAGGCACTCCTTATTGTTGTTGTTAATCACTGTCCTCTGAGTGACATTGACATATTTTGGTCATTTGTGGATATTAACATAATTTTATTTCTTTGTTGGGTTGGTTATTTCCTTCTCTTGCTTCTGAATTTATGCTTGAATCTGCTCCAGATCTGCACAAGGCCAGTGCTTTAGTGATTCCAATCGTGGACAGTGGTTTTAAAATAACAAAAGCATTCCCTCTCCCATTCTCTGCTAAATTAAGCATGAGAACTCTCCTCATATGGAGCGCCTTCTTCCTACTAAGAATAACCCAAGATAAGTCCCAAAATATCTCCTAAGGAGCACACCATCCTCCTCTAAAGTTTGGCATAAAATGTAGATAGATTTGTCTCTTAAAAATAATGAAGCATGACATCATTTGGAGCGCTTCATTCTAGGCTGGTTATAGAAAGCATAAGTCTGACAATAGAACAGCTGAATTACCCTCAAGTGGGGGTTGCCCTCTACTGATGAAAAATAACATGAAATACATGTAGAAATAGGACCAGATCGGCACACCACATGCTCTTGACTGCTTGCTGACTTATGGCTCCAAGGGGCTGCATACCAGGGATCTTATTTAAGAAAAGAACATGCAAAAATCAGCATCCAACATGCTGATTATAAGTCAGAAGATGGGTGCCTTAACTGCTCCAAAAGCAGTGCCTTCATCTGCTAGGTATAGACCAAAACAACAATGCCTCCTTAACATGCAAAAAGGTCTTGATATCCTCCAAAAGTGGTTCTGAATCATTCTGAAAATAACACAAGCAAGAGCGCCCTCCTCCAAAGTTGATTTGTCTTTAATCAAATCTTGAAAATGGGCCAATAACAAATAAAACACAAGCTTACATGTCTTTTAAGAAAACTCACAACTAGTCTTCAGCCATGCATTTGACCTAGCTTAAAAACAAGTAATTTCCGCAAACTAGTTCTCCACAACAAACATGCTTCTAGAACCTAGCTCAGAGAATAAGCTACATCATACACAAATACCAATGCTGGTATACCTCGAAATAGGTATGATATGCTTATGAAGGTGCTGGAATACACTCTGATTTGACTTCTTAATGGCAGCGAACAAGAAGAAATGGTACTTTTTTGAATGTATGCCCTGTTGAGAATTATATCTTAGAGAGAGACTTCTGTATGGGTTCCATGTGAACGTGTGAGAAGTAGTTCGAGATATTTTCGAAAAATAATTCTATTTTCGTAAAGTAAATTCTATTTTGTAATTCACTTTAGTTAAAAAGTGAAAGTCTTATTTTTAGCAGTTGAGTCTAAAAAGTGTATTTTATGCATGCATGACTTAGACTAGGAGTAATCTCAGAAATAGATTAGGGTTTTTGTCTCAGCTAAAACTATAAGGACATGTCAAGATAGAGAGTTCGAACACACATGAACACTTGAGCAAGTTGAGCCACAAAGAGAGGGAGAGAGAGCAAGCAGCAAGGGAATAGGCATTTCCAGTCAGTAAACAACCCCGTACAATTATCTGCATAGTTCCTTACAGCGGTACGAACAAAACTGTACAGGCATCAATACGACCCATACAGACAGGTCGTACAATAGACTGTACTCTCCCAGCAGGTTGTTTCGCTTAGTTCGGGGTGTTTTTTTGGTATCTGTGCAGTGCTGTTTCTCAAAGAACTTGTGGACGTTTACTTGTAAGTTTTTCGAAGGAATGAAACACTAGTTTTAAAGGAGTAATTACTTGTGTATGTGTGAAATTGAGTTTTTTGCTTCTGCTATTTAATTTCTAGTGATTGTGTGATTAGTGCTATGATTTGAAATTTAATTTCATCATGAATTAAATTTAGCATTACTTTTTTGACTGAGATCATAAGGACTTTAGTTAGCTAGGGATCGGAATTTACACATGGTATCAGAGCTAGATCTCTGATTGAGTTTCTCAGGGATTTGCAACAATAAATCTACTGCAGGGAGGAAGGATCAACAGTGAGAGGGTTTCAAAGTTTTATTTTCAGATTTGGAAGTTTGTGCTTTAGATCTCAGAGATGGCATCAACTAGCCTTAGGTTTGATGATAGATTAGATGGTTCCTCGAATTTCTTATCAAGGAAGGTGAGGGTTACACACTTACTAGAAGAGAATGATTTTGGGATATTATCAAGAACATTGCTACTCCGCCTACAGATCCTTAGGAGTGGGTAGCTTACAACAAGAGAGAAGTGAAGGCCAAGCGGATGATCTTGGATGCCATAAAGGATCATCTGATCTCTCATATATCTGAGAGGAAGACAGTGAAGGAGTTATTCGATGCCTTGGTAAGTCTATACTAGAGTGAACATAAACATGAAGATGATATTGTGGAACAAACTTAGATCCATAATGATGACTAGATCATGCACAATTACTAGTTACTTATGAAGGTCATTAAGGTTCACGATTAACTTGCAACAGTTGGGGAGAAGTTGGCGAATGCAAAGGTAGTGAACATGGCACTGAATGGATTCCCAACTTCATGGGAACCATTTGTCAAAGGTATTTGCGCTCAAGAAAACCTTCTTGACTTTGAGAGGCTTTGGGATGATTATATCTAGGAGGAGATTCAGATGGAGTCAAAGGCCAACAAGAGGGACAGTGATGAGAACCTAACTCTATTTGGTCAGTCAAATAAGGGTAGAGGTAAAGGACCCAACAAGGGTAAGGGAAAGAGTGAGGAGTCAACCTCAACCAATAATGAAGGACTTGAATGAAATCAAGTGCTTTTGTTGTCATAGGCATGATCGTTATGCATCATAGTGTCCAAAGAAGAAGGGTAAAGGGAAGCAATAACAAACACAATTTGCAACCTCTGTAGAAATTCAAATGAACGAGTTTGCTGCCAAGTTCAAGAAGTATTTCTTATCGGTATCTTGCCTTTCAACTAGCATGATTATGAGGAAGGCATGGTATGTGGACAATGGGGCATCTCGACATATGACATCGACCCAACAATTGTTTTCTAGTCTGAAGAAGTTGGACCCAGGAGTATAGGTTGAGCTTGGTGATGATGCCAAGTACCCAATAGTTGGTGATGGTACTAGTCCCTTCCAACTCAAGTAAGGTAATTCTTTAGATTTTGACGATGTCTTGTTTGTAATAGGTCTCAGGAAGAATTTGCTTTTAACTTCATTTATGGAAGATAAGGGTTTTGTAGTGGAGTTTAAGAACCAACAAGTCCTCATCAGGACAAAGGACTCTAGCCCAGATATAGCTCAAGTAATAGGGGTTAGAGAAGGTAATTTGTACAGGTTGCAGGGTGAACCTGTTCGAGCCCTTGGTGCATAACAACAATAGCTTTTTCAAGTTGTGGCATAAGAGGATGGGGCACCTACATCATAGGGCATTGCCTATTCTGAAGAAGATGGTCACAAGTCTTCCATAGTTTAGTATTGAATAACAAGGCATATGCAGAGGGTGCACGCTTGGCAAGCATGCGAAGGTTGCTTTCCCAAGTAACAAGCATAGGTCTATGGGGATTCTAGACCTAGTACATTTGGATGTTTGTGGATTGATGTCAATTGTGTCAGTAATAGGAAGCACGCATTATGTTTCTTTTGGTGATGATTTCTCTCACAAGACTTGGATCTACTTCTTAAGGACCAAGGATGAGATCTTTAGCAGGTTTTAGGAGTTCAAAGCTCTAGTTGAAAACTAGATAGGGAAGAAGATCAAAGTCTTGAGATTGGACAATGGGGGAGAGTATTCTTGCAAGGAGTTCAAGGGTTTCTGCAAAGAAGCAGGAATCAAGAGGGAGATGAAAATTCTGTACAATCCATAGCAGAATGGGGTTGCAGAGAGGAAGAGTCAATCCATCATAGGGGATGTTAAGGCCATGATACATGACCAAGAGTTGCCCATGTTTCTTTGGGAAGACGCATTTAAGACAACAGTCTACATCCAAAAGCGATGTCCTCATGAGATCTTGGAAGACAAGACACCAAAGGAGGCCCGACATCGCCCCCCACGACACCCATGGCGCCCAACCAGCCCGCGCGGGTTGGTTGGACGCTGTGGGGGCCGATGTCGGGCATCGCCCCAACCCCCACGGGCTAAGCCTTGGCCTCGTGGGATCAAGGCTTAGCCGGGTTGGTTGGGCACCAATGGTGTCGTGGGGGGCGATGTCGGACATCGCCCCTACCCCCACGAGCTAAGCCTTGGCCCCTGGGGGCTGGGGTGATGCCCGACATCACCCCCCATGGCCTCCCATCACTGGTGCATATTTTTTTTTTAATTTGTTTGTTTTTTATAAAATTATACATATTTTTAAGTTTTTTAATAAATTTTTTTTTTGTAATTCTGGTTTTTTTATTTGGTATTTGTTGTTAAATTTGTATTAAATTTTGTAGTTTAAGTGTGTTAATTTGTTTTTAATTGTTTTTTGTGTTTTTTAAACTTTTCTAAAGTTTTTGGGGACATAAATTTGGTTTTTTACCTTTTTTTGTTTTTTTTTTCTCTTTTTAGCTCAGTTTATATATTTGTTTTATGTTTTGGTTTTATTTTCCTCTTTAGTTTTTAAAGTTTTTCTTTAATTTTTTTTATTATCTAAATTTGCTTTTTAATTTCAATTCTTTTATTTTTCTTAGTTTTTAATTTATCAAAAAAATGAATTATATTTTTTTGTTAAATATTAAAAAATAGTGTTATTTAACTACAAGTTTTTTCTATGTATTGAAGTAAAGGTAAACAATGTGTTAAAAATGGTGTTTTCCACTATATTTTAAAAGTATGTAACAATAAATTAATTAATGAGACACAATTATATGAAAAATCGTAACTTCAAAAAAGTAAATGGTAAAAAATATTTTTAAGATTGAAAGAAGCATGGAAAAATGACTAAAAACACTGTTGAATTAAAAAAAAATTAGAAAAATTTGAAAATAGATGAAAAATAAGCATTTAAAAAAATGTGGAAACATTGTGGATCAAAAAATTTAAAATATTGAAAAACCACCTAAAAAGGGAGAGGGTGTAAAATACTGGGCGCCTAAAAAAACGAGAACTTTATAGAGTTCTCGTTAAGTTGGCAACTATGTTGATAGTGTAGTTGTTTTAGAGACCTACCAGGCAACATGTTGCTGGAAGAATTGCAGAAATAGTAGTGTTGTTGGATGTTGCAACCAGTTCAATTATGTTTTCTTAAAAGTTCCATATTTGTCTTTATATTTACCACATACATGCGGGAGATGGGGCCCCAATCAAGTAGGTTCAAGTATCCACGATCTATCAAGGAAATATTAAATCCTAAACTCAACATCAGTAGTAAAACATTTTATGAAGTAGTATATTCAACGATGAATGGAAGGCTACAAGTCCACATGTAAACAAAGAACTAAGATATAAACCCAGCGACAAATGGATAGGGAAAGTTGAAACCTGGTCAACATGGTTGATTAGGCACAGGGGCCTTACATGGTATATATAATGTACATGAGTAGACTTTGCATATTTTGTCTCTAATGGTTTGGAATCTTTAAAATATATTATTTTTATTAAATTTAAATATTTTTTTGTGTTTTTTGGTAAAACAGAGTCATTGGAATCAAATCAGTGCATGTCAATCCTGAGTCCGAGTTGACCCTCGATCGATTCCGAAGTTGAGTCCGAATTTTAAAACATTGGTCTTGCTAACCTATAGGTTAGAACACTATCCGAACCTTCTCACAACCACCACCTGCTAGGTGATCAATGAGGCTACCAAGTCGTATAGAAGCATCATGCACCTCTAGTCATGTCTATCCAACGCACCATTCGACAAGCCATTGTCAATGGCAACAAGTTGGATCCTTACATTCTCCCCCAGTTGAATTGTTGACATCCTCATCAACACAACCCCATCAACTCCTTCGATGAAAGGGGTGTTGGTGGTGAAGAGACACTTCTATAATTTGCACA
>ML795925.1:201382-238935 GCA_009831015.1 Picea engelmannii
GATTGGAGCCTGATCAATTAGAGCTCTACACATCTCAAGAAACAAAGGAGACCGTGCAACATTGAAGGAAATGAAGTTGAGATAGAAAAAGAAACCAATGGTAAGATCAACCTCTTCTTGCTTCTCTCGCTGAAATATCTTGTCCATTGGACCAACTGCCCCCCTCTTTCTTGCTTGTTGAGTAACTTGAGTTGCACTCCCACTCCCAAATTTAAAATTGCTAGATGGCTTATTCAAGGATGGAAGAGGATCATCATTTTGGATTTTCTTGGATGCTGCTGCTACCTTTCCCAAGCCAACAACATCCTCTTTTGCCATTTCTCGTTTTTTGGATGCACTCACTGATTTACATGCTCCAAGTACACAAGGAAGCCCCAACAAATGGCCTTTAACTCAAAAATAAGTGCTTGTAAAATCATTATGGAAAAAACCACATGTCCACAAAACATTCCCACCCCCCTTTGCCTTGGCCCCATCTCATTGTTTCTTTGTAACATACTTCCACAATGGATATTTGCTGTCTTGACCTTGCTGTTTTGCTACCTTGCTGATTTTTCCATCATTTGAAGCTTCACTTCCAGCTCCACTTGTAGAAGATGGGACACTAAAAGAGGGTACTGAAGTTGTTGGAGGAGGAGCAACACCAACATTGGGATTTTCCCCTTTCCTTTGCCCTTTTGTTGCTATCTTTGATGATTGAGCCATCCGTTTTGTTGGAGGAAGAAATATCACTACTGTAGCAGAAAACTTGCTGTTTGGTCCTCAAATCCACTTGCAAACACTTGGAACGCACCCAAAACTACACAAAAAACTCTTCCTTGCTCACCAAAATCGCCCACATCTTGACCTATTGAGAAAACAATGAGAAAAAGAATGAGAAATATGCTTTTTAGAGGGTGCGGGCCTCCCTTTTCTATGAAATGTGTCAGAAAATTGGGACACGATCCTAATTCGCGTCCGACACGAATTTAGGTTGTGTCACGTGTGAAGGACACGACCTAAATTTGTGTCGGACGCGAATTAGGTCGAATCCGTGTCCTCGCGTCGGATTCGAGACACGAGGGGGGTTTTCAACCAATCATGTTTCATAGTTTCTAACTTTAACTTTGAATAGAGGTTAATATGATAATCGAAACTTTAATAGATCAAAATACAACTAGATGTTCATAAGGTCACAATAATGCCATAACAACTAGAGGCATATGAAAACAATCAAACCTGGAGTGTGTTGTTCCTATGAATGTGTTGGATCTGAGATCCCTCTAGATCTACGATTGCTGCTTGGACTAGAGATCCCTTCTCCTGCAATCGCACTCAAAATAATGATACAATTTAAACATATATAAGTACATAGCTCCGATAGCAGCGATAGACACTGGCACCATCTGCCAACAATGGCAAGCAATGATGAACCCTAAAACTTCAAAGTGCTCCAACTTGCAATCTAAAGGTAATTGGAGATGTGCTAGGGTAAGGCACACTGGAACAACCAAAGATTAGGCCCAACGTTTCACAAAAACTTTACTACTACTGGCACTGCAATTGTCATGAAGGAACTGGCACTGCAAATCTAGGGTTTTTATGAGGAAACCCTAATATCTCAACTTCAGAAATTTGTAGATCTGATCCGAGGAAGATGTGCACCCTACTCAGGCGACCTTCTTAGTGAGTTCAGTAAGTGCTCAACGAGCTTGGGAACGAGGGAAACTGAGGATCTTCCTTACAACGGTTAGACTGTTACGGAGGAAACCAACTCTGATTCCATGTTGAAATTTTGGTATGCTCGTTTAACCATAGACAATGTCACATCATTGTCACCCAACCATAGGCATTCACATATGCCACCCTCGAGCACACTAACCTTTACTTAGAATAATTTTGGCAAGCCTACTACAGAACCAACATATAAACCCTAGTTGCTAACTGCAACAACAACTCAAGAAAAGTAGAGCGCTCCTTTTCCAAGGGTAGCGCACAAGAGAGAGTCTCCATATCCACAGAGAAAGTACTATACACAACTGCAGCAACTGCAATTGCACTACTCTCTCTCTCTCAAACTTGCGCCATACTTAGAAAGATTATCACCAAGAAAATCACCAAGAGAGAGACCAAGACCAAGAGATGACCATGTGCCCTTATTCCTCCTTGCAACTACAGTTGCAACTGCAATTGCAACTCTCCACAGTACTAGCGCTCTAACTGGGTGTACAAATGAGCTAAAACATTCTCTATTTATATTAATCTGTCTAGTGACTTTTCTCGCTGAGCCGACCTGACTTTTTGGTAATTATATTTTTTGTTTATCTTTTTCCTGTGAAGTTGACTTGTATTTCTGGAAGATAATATTCTAATATTATTATTCTACTAGGCCAACTTGTCTTCTAGGGTTTCCACACATCTATTTAATGGTTCACTTGCTTCCGAAATATTCTATTCTAAGTCATAGGTTACACGTGGAGGTTAATACCTCCCGCAACTACCAAACCATCAACAGTGAGGAGTTTGACATTGGTCCACACATTTTCTTTTACACGCTTCCTTTAGAATTGGTACTTGGTGAGATCGCCTATCTCACAACTTGATGGAGCCATCTGCTCCATGTTTGCAACTATCAATCTAGCTCCTTCTCAGAGCTATCGCCTGTGACTTGCCCGGAACAAGAACAACAAGAGCAAAAGTATTTCCAAAACATTTTCATAAGAACATATCTATGGCAACAAGGATCATAGAATTACCAAGGTGACCTACCTGGGAACAAGAAATATCTCCTAGAGGAGATGTTAGCGTATTTTGCAAACAAGTACAATAAACATCTATATCAATAGTAGTTACACGCAACCAAGTATACCTACGACCGACCAGTAATATAACCTTTCAAAGATTGCTGTCACAACTATAACAACTATCAAACTTGATATGTGCAAAGCTTAACAATTTGATCAATCAAACCTGGAACTTGGAGCCTGAACTGTTTGTTCCTCTGTATGTACTGAGTCCAAGATCATTGCTTGGACAAAGTCTCTTGTACATTCCCTGCAAAACACACTCATGCTTTGCTTGATGATATAACATGAAAAGCATATACAAGTGCATACATTTGAAATTTGCAGCATCGTTCAACTTGTCTTCTAATATGAAACTAGAAACCATCTTGTCAAGAAGAGGTTAGAAACTAGATAAAAAAGGTTTAATGATTAGAACATGCTAGAAACTCTGAAATTTCAACTTTGACCACAAAATCAATTTTGACAAAAAGTCAACTTTTGACTTTGACTTTGACCAGTGAACATTTGACTTTGACTTTGACCAAAAACTCAAACTTGACGTTTTTGCTTGCTAAGAGTACCAACAAGTGCACTAGGCTAAGGCGCACTAGAATATCCAGAAATTAGGTCCAACACTTCACTTGAGGTGCCCAAAGAGTTGGATTAGGGTTTGTTGTAATTGCACAATCAGAAACCTTAGTTGCAGCTGCAACTAGTGCCACAACGAGCTTAACAAAGAACTGCCACGTTACCTTCTAGTGGTTAGGCTATTCTGAAGGTGGTGTGGGCCCATAACCTATTAAAATAATTGATGTGCTCGTGTAACCATAGACAATATCACAATATTGTCACCCAAACATAGGCATGCAGCCACCCCCGAACACCTTTAACCTTTGACAAAATTATTCCGGAAAGCCATACCAGAACCAACAGATAAACCGTAGCTGTTAACTGCAGCAACAACTCAAGACAAGTAGAGCGCTCTTTCTCCAAGGGTAGCGCACAACAGAGTCTCCATATTCATAGAACAAGTACCATACACAACTGCAGCAGCTGCAGCTGCATTACTCTCTCAAACTTGCGCCATACTTAGCTAGTACATCACCAAGAATATCACTTGATAGCGCTGGAGAGAGACCGAGACCAAGAGATGACCATACGCCCTTATTCCTCCTTGCATCTGCAGTTGCAGTTGCAACTGTAGCTCTCCACAAGACTTGCGCTTTGACTGGGTGTACAAATGAGCTAAAACATCCTCTATTTATATTAATCTGTCCAATGACTTTTCTGGCTGGGGCCGACCTGACTTTCTGGTAATTATATTTTCTATTTATCTTTTTCCTATGGAGCCAACTTGTCTTTCTGGAAGATAATATTCTAATATTATTATTCTGCTAGGCCGACTTGTCCTCTAGGGTTTTCACACTTCTGTTTAGGGTTTCCCGTGCTTCCAGAATATTCCATTCTAGTCAAAGTTTACACGTGGAAGTTAATACCTCCCGCAGCTACTGTAACATCAACACCCTCCTTACGAAGCAATGTTGTCCTCAAGGCCGAAGATGAGGAAAGTGGTGGAGAATCTCTCTTTCCATAGATGGTGGAAAGTGGTGGAGAATCCATAGCAAGAACATAAAGACAACATACATGCATACCATACAGGCGGATGCTTGGATTTCCTATGGCACAAGTAGCAACAATTTGGATGTCATTCAATAGTGATTCAAATACAATTTGTACACTCATATTAGGATGACAGATGAGTTTTTTCTTGGCAGCTAACAATTACTAATGCCAAAGTAGCCAGAATCTGAATTGGACTAGGATTGGTTTGCCTTAAAATTACGAAGTGGATCAGAACCAGCTGAAGAATAAATATAAACACTGGTTGAATGAGAAATACATAAAATATTCAAGTTTTAATTAAAAAATATCGTCATGTACATCAATGTATATTTTCGAGTTAAACTTCTAAAGTTACTATCTGTGTTTCTCTTTTAGAAAAACAGAACAGTAAAATACCTCTCTGTGGATGCGCTATCCCAGTTCTAACTGAATTCTCCTGTTCCAACTGGTTTTTCTCATAAAGGGTCAAAACTGGTTTGTGTACAAACATGCTGGTTTGTTCACAAATATAGGAAATAAGAAATATGTAACTTTATTATTAAT
Source organism: Picea engelmannii (assembly GCA_009831015.1). Taxonomy (NCBI): domain Eukaryota; kingdom Viridiplantae; phylum Streptophyta; class Pinopsida; order Pinales; family Pinaceae; genus Picea; species Picea engelmannii. Next base: position 206,314 of record ML795925.1, read on the forward strand.
GGATTCATTTCATTCATTGATGTAGAACACCTTATTTCCATTCATTAGGTAGTTGAATGGTATGCAAATTTGTATAGTATGAAAAATTAGTGGAATTTACTATAAAAGATGATAATGCAAAATCAAATATTGACCTAACAACGTCAAGTACTCAATTTCACAATTTAGATTTGTCAAAAAGCTCAGAAAATATGGGTACAATTGAATAAACTATTTGCATCAAAATCTCTTAATGCAGAGTTTATGTTAATGAAATAATATTCTTGCATTTAAAATGAGAAAAGGTGAATCAATGTCTAGTTATATTTATTATTAAGCTTTCAAAGCATTAATACAACAGTGGACTGAAGTGGGTATAAAAGTAGAAGAGGATGCGGCCAAAGTTGCTTCTATTAAAGACCTACCCCCTAAGTATAGTAGCATTGTATTTGCACCAAGTAATATCCCACCATAGTCTATAGAAACTATGGCTTCATCTCTTATGGTAGAGGGAAATTGAGAAATTGATGATGCAAGTGATTAAAAACTTCTTTTTAGTAAATGAAAAAGCAAATGATGAAACGAGAAGACAAAAACACTGAAAAATAAAAAGGAATGACATGTTGACCTAGATTTTTACAGAGTTGAATAATCATTTGTCATAAATGGATATTCAATTTAAATATTTTCTTATAGTTTTTCTTTTCTTATTGGCTTTAAATATTTCAGGACAGACAATCAGGTGATGATGAAGCAATGCCTCTTGACGAGACATTTTGCACTGCATTAGAGTATGGCTTACCACCGACTGGTGGTTGGGGGATGGGCATTGATCGGCTTGCCATGATGTTAACAGACTCTCAGAATATAAAGGTCATAATTTTTTATTTGAATGTTTTGTCTAGGAGATGATTTTTCAATATAGAGATTAATTTTTGTAATTCATTTTGCAGGAGGTTTTACTTTTCCCTGCAATGAAGCCTCAAGAGTAGATTCTTTCAAAGGTGAGTTAGCTGTTACTCAATATATTTGCAAACATTTTGAATTTGAAATTACTATACCCCTACCCAGCCCCATTCTAATAATCTCTCCAAGGGAACGAGCTTCTAATTAAGTTTGTACTAAGTAGTGGTGTATGAACAGTCCGAAACTATAGAGCCATCTTTTCTGCCAGCAGGCAGGCTTAAGAATAAGTGAATCATGTTTCTTTACGTTTGGGAGATAATGCTAAAGTGAGGTTTATATCATTTTTTCCTTAATATTCTCTATATATTACCAGTTGGATACCTTTTGCATTCTGATTAGTATTACCCCGACTCCAAAAAGGTTGTACAAATAATGTCCAGAAATGAACTTGTGTTCTTCAGTTTGTCCAAGCAGATCCATTGTCATTATGTGCTTATTGAACACTTTCTTACGTGAGAAACATTTTTATATATTTTTTGTAATGCTTGATCTTGTCATATACAGCCTGAGTGGGCCTAATGGTTAATAACATGTGTTTCCTCCTAAGAGGTCACAAGTTCAAATCCAGAGGGGGTAGGGTATGCATACCTCTGTAGACTTTACCAGTCAAATCGCTGGGCGGAGGGGGTCCTTCGTCCCACAAACAGGGGGGTCTCATACACCAATTTGGTGTGGCTTTTCTTTGACTTTAAAAATAGATTATTATTATTATATAGAAATTGTCAAACAGACTTTTATATATTTCTTTTCAAGTTGTTAACACACTTTGGAAAAGGTAAATGTAATTTAACTATTGCTCCTTCAGCTTAATTTTTTTATATATATGAGTCAGCCTCTTCCTTAAGACTAGATTGGTCTGATATCCATTCCTGCCTGATAATCCGATTTACATGTACATGTTATTGTATCTTAGGCTAATCGTTCAAAACGTTTTCTCATTTTTTCCTGTAAACAAGAAAAAATGGTTAAAAGATGGAGAAGGTGATAAATGATAGTCATTTTGGATTTTGAGGAGGTGTTTATGTTTCATTAAGATGTTCTTTCTTTGTAGTTTACAGAAGCTAAATCAAATCGAGCTTGTGAATGTGAGTTTAATTCTTCTTTATCAAGGGATTTTTTTCTATCTTTGAAGAATTATCTTTATAGTGGAGAGTCCGGCCTTGTTCTTTTTGATTCACATCAATACAAAGATTTTGCGAATCAGTATCTGGCATGCGTCAAATTGTTTCGCGAGTCAGTATCCGGCATGCGTCAAATTGTTTCTAGGGTTAATGGCTTCATTTTCTGTATTAAACAGCTTGTTCACACTGGTAAACACTGCACTTCTGCAGATAATTTGGGGCCTTTTGGGGTATAATGATATAATCCCTTTCAAAAAACATTCTAACAACTTTTTTTGGAAGACGAGAAAAATTGAACAACTTTTAGCTCTCTCAAGATCTTCTTGGGTCTCACCTGAATTGATTGTTCTTTTGATGAAAATAATTCGGGACTGAGAATTCTAAGTTTATTTATTCCTGTAGTTTTTGTAGTGTCTAACATAAAACCTGTGAACTTTAAACCTTTTTACTTTTCTTTTAAAATGCACAATGCACAAATTAATATTGTTGGGCTGAATTCCTTTATACAATGTAGAATCGGAATTGAAGTCTATTGATGTTGAGCACAAAAAGGTTCGTGTCATTAAACTGCCTGTAACTTCAGATTCCTTTGATTGAAGATCTGGAAATATTGTGTTACAAAACAAAATTGAAAACTTCCGGACCATTTAGTCTAAATTGAGATCTATAGCATATTGGTTTTTGCTGAATGCTTACTCATGTTTCTTACAGAGTGGAAATTGTCTCTGGAAGCACTGGTTGTCTCAATTTGGAATTGAAAATTCTCTGTTGACATTGTATGACCTTCATTTAAAAATGTCAGAGGTTGGTTTTGAAGTCAGAAAGTTGCAAAAGCAGTTGTCTTGTTTTCATCCACAAAACATTTGTAACTGTTTTTTTTTTTTTTTTTCTGTTATAATTTGAATGAATTTCGTATCGATAGAGACCATGTCTGAGTTTCGAAAACAGGTCATTATTTCTTATATTTGAACACAATAGGGACAACATATGTTTCCAATTTGCAGTTCTATTACGAGTCAGATGCTATATTGTTCATACCAAGTAAAAGATGTTTGGATGAGTGCATGTTGCAGGTTGAATGTTTGATGAAGAAGGTGGGATTTGCTTTTCAGTCGAATATCATAAATTTTGGGCCATTAGTAAAGTGCTGTTTCACAGACCAAAGTTGCAGACAAAAGAAAGCAGCACCATAACAATATTATATTGGAAAAGTTTCAAGATGAGTTCAAATATTTATTTGTATCATGTCAGCTTTGATAAAATATTGAGACATGTAATTTTCAGTTCATTAATTGGCCTTGTCAGAAAAGGGAATTTTGTTTTTAGTATCTCTTTTGCTTATTAAGGAAAGATTGGGTATCAGTTAATTTTACATCACATTGTTTTAATTTGATATTTATTATTCTGGTAATTTTCTTCAAGGAAAAGTCATCTGTGGTGACTGGCTGAGCAAAGGATTCAAAAATTGGGTGAAAACAGTCGGTTTATTCTAGTTGTTAATGCAATTAAGTCAGAAAGCTAGGTCTGCAGGTTGTTGCATATAATCTCCAGCCATATTTGGAATTTTGGGATGCATAATTTGGGCCTTGAGGTGGGCTACCTAGGCAGTCAGGGACTAGATCGTATGTTTTATGAACCAAATCAGTTTCAGTGACAGTCTCGATAGTCTCATTCTATGATAACTTTGTAGAATGATGTGATGATCTCTCTTTTGAACTTTTGGATGTTGTCTACTTTTAATCTCCCATTCTTCAGAAGGGAAGGGAAGAGAAGGAGATTTTAGAGTCATAAAAGCTATTCCAGGATGTCACAAGATAGGTGTTTTGGACTGTTATTATATACGACTACTTAGTACAAACTATGCTCCTTCCACACTTATCTTCCTTGTACTCTCTGATTTACCAAGCCTTTCCTTTTTGCAAAGTCATTCTTCTATTCTTATCTGTTTCAAAACTGGAAAAATAACTGAGTAATCAACAATATACAGGACTGTTCCAATACCTGAACATAAAATAGAGCTAAAACAGAGTGAAATTGAAAGCATAGAGCAAACCAGAGCATTCACGGCAGAATTAATGGGAGAATTGAAGATTTCATTTCATTTTATATTATATACATGTAAAGTTACAAATTATCACGACTTCTGGTATTTTATATAACTTTTCACTTTTGGTACCATTTGATATTCTTTTCAGTTCATATTCCTATCGTACAGACAAAGATTTTGGCCATCTGTTTCTAACGCTCCATTTTATCAAAATTATTACATATTATAAGTAGACTGAACTACGTCAAGTTGAATCTACTTCTGCAAGACTGAACTTATATGTAGGTAATGCCTTTTTTAATACGTCTTCAATAATTTCCGTTCCACAGAACTGCATCTGCCCATTGCCTTTTTCAACTTCATCACAAACAAAACAGTACCACATTAGACATGTTTAGTTCTTGCATGGGTACCTCAGGTTTGGTCATCGGAGTCCAACTTATGCTAGCGTACCACATTACCACACTAGCGTTTGAGTGACTCAAATAACTTTCTCAACCATTCGCACCTTAGTAACTTGGTAGGCTGCTGTATATTCCACTTCTGCACTTGAAAGTGTTCTTGGTCGCTTCTTGCTGGCCCAGGAGACAATACCTCCATTCAACGTGAAATAGTATCCTTAGATTGATTTACACTCGTCAGCATCGCTTATCTAATTGACATCATGATACCCAATGAGTTGTGTGCCTTCTGAAATCCCGTTGAATGTGATGCCATAATTGCTTTTTCCTTGAAGAGATCGGATTTTTTTCTTCATTGCTAACCTAATGTTGCACCTCAATATTGCTTGCAAATCGACACACCATGCTTTCAATATGAGCAATGACAGGCTTCCTACATGCTGTTGAATTACCTATAAATCGTAATTCTGTTTGTGACATCTCTTTTGATGGCTTGAAACCAACTTCCGTTGTAGTGGCTACTTGCTTAGATTTATTCATCACAATTTTCCTGAAGAATTTTTCAATGTACCTCTTTTGACTGGGGTGTATTTGCTTTCTTTTCCCATACCTTGGAACTTAGCTTCCCCGGCAGTAAGAATTTTACCATAGTTGATCATCTCAAATTCAGTTGCCAACTTAAACTTAAACACGTCTAATGTTCTCATGTTTCTCGCACATGATAATTGGATCTTCAGATTATGAGGCTGGAATTCAAATTAAGTTACCAACATGCTTCCTGCAAACATGCTTCCAAGCATAATAATTGGATCTTCAGATTATGAGGCTGGATTTCAAATTAGGTTTACCAACATGCTTCCTACTTGGAGAAACCCATTTTTACGATGATTGTTTTAATATATACAAGGTCTTTTGCTATATGTATACCACGAATTCCCTCTGTTGTTGCACACAACCTTCAGGGTGCTAAATATAAATCTTGTCCCCTACAACCAATCATTTGCATTTGTAGTGTTGACATCTAGTTTATGAACATGTAATATCTAACAGCATTCTGATTTCCAACAACATTCTAATTTTATTGACACTAATGGGACATTGATCCATTTCCTCTATACTTTGCTTAAACACCCACTCACATCCAACTACCTTACAGACGGGAAGATTCGAGTGATCAAGTTTGATATTTTCTGATATGCTTCCAGAGTCATAACAGAGTGCACGCTGTGGCTGTTGGCTTATCTTTACATCATTCTTGGTCTGATTTGAAGGCAACAGTGGCCTATGTGTGTGTTACCCTAGGCTTCTAGACTTTCATCATCTGGTCCATACTTTGAAAATATGTGAAGTGTATTGGCTGTTACAGAATGAATGAATAAAATCATTGATGGTTTTGCAAATTTTTCTTATTTCTATCAGATTATGTGATTTTGCTTCTTGTTTGAAAAAATCAGACTTATTTCAATTTGCATTTGATAAATGATTAAAAAACAGTAGTTGGTCTTCAAGTTATTAAACTTGAAGGTTATTTGAACTTGCAATAAGGCCCAAATTTCTCCCATGTACACACTGGATTTTTCTTTACCTCCATATTTCCCCCAAATTTCTCCCATGTACACATTGGATTTTTCTTTACCTCCATATTTCCTCCTCATTAATTATTATGTATACAAAATGGTGCCCTGTCGATGAATGATGGGGTACAATGTGTCCAAAAAAAACTCATTTTAAACTTCATACAATCAATTAAATACATTTTTTTCCCGGTATAGATGACATAAGGTGGATGTGATATAAAAATGATTTAAAATTTTGAAATTACTCACTTTATAACTCAATATAAACTTCATACAAACAATTAAATACATTTTTTCTCCCGGTATAGATGACATATGTGATATAAAGGTGATTTAAAATTTTGAAATTACTCACTTTATTTCAATATAGATGTTATAAGGTGGATGTGACATAAAAATGATAAGGTGGATGTGACATAAAAATGATTTAAAATTTTAAAATAAGAAGGATTTCTAAGATAAATATTTCTTGATACATGTTAATATTATTTTAATTTTAATGACTTTGACAATGAATAAAATAACTATCACAATGAATAAAATAACTAAGGTTTTAAGATAAATATTTCTTGATACATATTAATATTATTTTATTTTAATGACTTTTACAATGAATAATATGTTTATATGATAATGAAATAACAATGACATGTAAATATAATCTATCATAGATTTTTCAACAATTAAATGGTTTTAAAATAATCAAAGATTGGGGCTCACTCCAATGATTGAACTCACTCCCAATTTTCCCTTATAATGATTGGACATTGCTCAATTTTTTGACCTCCCTTCCTTAGTGCTTGTGAATTAAGTTCCCCAATATGTTTACCTCCAAAATTGTGATTGCAAAATTACAATTTGTCTTGATACTTGTGCCACCTGAAGGTAATGCTTCATTTGTACTTATGCTGTATAATAACTCTTTTATATCTATATGCTTATTTTTCTTGTTTTCAACACTGAAATTATGTAATACCAAGTCTTGATCAAAGTTTATATTTCGATTTATAATGCCCTGCTGTTTTATGGGATCAAATTATATGCTTTTGAATGAGTTACAACCCATTATCATGCATTGTAAGATTTTTGGATGCATCTCTTTGGTAACTTTGTATATGTGAGAACTAAAAATGTAAAGGTGCTGCACATTTGTTTTATTTCAATGTCATGCTTGATAGAGTGTGGTTTAGGTAAAGTAGTAGTTGTCTCAATTATAAAAGTGACAATCTACCATACTTAGAACGTATTTTCAACTGAAGTTGTATTTTTCATTTCTAAACTCTATTTTATTGGGGTGAGTGGGGACCATGTTCTCTAACTCGATCCCTCAAATGCACAAAATATGCCAAAAGAATTGGAAGTGTATTCACACTTGTCAAATTTAAAATTCTTTCATGGCGTTACAATTTATTCCTCAATAGAAACATCAATTTCTTAAAGAATCTGGATGACTAGCCAGTGATTTCAAAAATTTCCAATGCAACAAATCGATAATCCGGCAAGGCAAATTCAGCCCAAAACATGCAGAAATCCACCCACAGACACTAGTGATGCCATAGATGGATTTAGAGGCCTAAAAAATCCATAGGGCACCTGCGTTATGAAATCTTAGGTATTTGATTTTATCATTCCAGCAATAGAAATAAAAACTTGTTGGACTTTGGTGGAAAAAAAAAGCTCTGGAAAGGACATCATAATTTATCTTACTACTTTTTAAGATGTATACACAATTTTTTTATTTTTTCTTAAGAATGCTGACTAGCACTTTTCTTGAGCATTTGTCAAGAGGTTGTAATGTATCTTCTCTCGCCATTTGATAAAATTCAATTTGATCCACTAGTCTTGTTGCTCCCTTTGATTAAATATTTTTGTAACTTGCCAATTTAACAAGTTACAAATTCCTAAATTTCTTGGCAAACATTTCAGTTCTTTGCCAATTTGACATTTGTCACGAATCCCTAAATTCATTGGCAAATGCAAGTTTGTCATCTACATATTGGCCCTTCATCAATTTTTCCAAGGATTGTTCTCATGCATGCTCAAATCTGAGATGCCAAATATCTGCTTTAGTGGTTACTCCAATGCCCAACTCCAATGATATTTTCACCTTTGCATACTATTTGTACATTAATTGGTGTTAAATTATGCCAACAATCCATCACTTGTGATTTTACTTATTGCCAACTTGCCATTGGACTTTGTAGTATAGATGATACATCATGAATATTCTTTCTTGCATAATCCAACTTTATCAAGATAATTTCTTTTCCCACTATTTTATGGTTATCTCCCATAATAGAATTGCCTCCAAGGATTGTGTTGCATTTTATAAACATTTTTTGCCTCCAAGGATTGTGTTGTATTTTTTCCACCATGGTTTTGTTATTTCCCAAATAAAATTGCCTTCAAGGATTGTGTTGTATTTTATAAACCAACAATTTTTAGGTGTTGTGTCAAGTGTCCCTCGAGTCTAAATGACAAAACTGACCTAGAATCAGTGTCGTTATAAATAGTTAGCCTTACTACTACATTTGGGCTAAAAACTGGCAGCTAAATAATGTTATTTTGATGTTTCAAGCAGTCAAGATTTAACATGTTAATAAATAGGAATGTTGGTTTTTTATTACACATCAACAAAGAAGTTGTTATTCATTTGTACTACATTGGAAAACATCTAATTTTAATTTTCATTGACTTTAATATTTAGATGTTAGGAATATTTTCCTTCCTTAGTTAAGTAAAAGATTCTTTGGTATATGTCTCAAATCAATTTTAAATGTTCTCCCTTCTGATTTGTAGTTTGTGAATTCTACATTTTTGCATGCAAACTTCTAAAGTGGTATTGGAGCTATGATGGAGCCAAGGAGAAATTAATCAAGGAGACATGACAAAGGTCAAAAAGGGACCAAAGAATTTTGTAGAAGCAAACTGAGGAATGAGGCCATGACAACACATTGGAACATATTTTCAACAAAGACTAAATTGAATGGTAGATACATACAACGTTGCATGCATATATATGTTTAAGTTTGTTACATTTATTGAAATTATGAAGGGATAATTTCAAGGTGCTAGCACAATAGTCCTCTCATGCAATTCCTTCACTCTTTGGGTGGATATTGCAGTGTGAAAAATTGTAAACCCATCACATGATACACATAACATGGAAGTGAACATGAACAATTTTGCCTCATTCTAATGTATATTCACCACATCTTATATTATCATAATTGACTACATATTTAGCACTATCATTCTCTACTCACAATCCAATTGACCTTGCATTGTAGAATACCTCAACATTATCGAAACTTGCTTGATAGCCCTTTCACAATGTCGTTGTCTAATTCAATCAAAGCTTCTATATGCCTATGCATGTTAGAGTATTCTCCATTTCATGTTAAGTGTTTAGGGTTAGGGTTTATGGTGTAGGCGCTTAGGCATCAAGAGTTACATGTTAGGGGTGAAGGGGCAATCATTGATGGTTAAAGGGTAATTGTTGAGGGTTAAGGGTTGAGGGGTCAGGGTTAAGGTTAAAGGATAAGGGTGTAAGGGTTGAGGGACAATTGTTTAGGGTGTAGGGTTTTAGGGCTATTGGTTAGTTATGATTTAGGGTTAAAGGGTAAGGGTTAAAATTTAGGGATTTAAGGCCATGGTCGAGTTTAATTGTGTGCGGGTTAAGGAACATGTCTGGCTAGGGTTGATGGATATGGGTTAACTAGGGTTGAGGAATAAGGGTTAAGGTTAAAAGATTTAGGTTTAATGTTGAGGGATAAAAACCAATGGTCAAAGTTTAGCCAATTAGAGATGATGGTTGTTGATATAGGGCTTCAAGGTTGTGGGTTAGTGATTGGATCGAAGGGTTTAGGGTTACACATCAAAGGTTAATGTTTATGGCTCTAGTGTTAGGTTCAAAGTTAATGGTGCGAGGGTTAATAGTTTGGCGTTAACAACTAAGGGTTAAGGGTCAATGCTTAAAGAACATAGTTGAGGGTTCAATGTTATTCATTTGACCCCTTCCCACCAAACAATATCAATTTCTGCAGTCTTTCAAAGCCTATTATCTCTTCTCCATCACAACCAACATCAATTTATCCATTATTCCCCTAAGTTGAAAGCTCTAGTTCCATTATCCATACCAACCATCATCAATTCGTCCATTTTTTCCCATGTTGAAAGTTCTAGTTCCTCTCTGCCCATGTACCACTTTTATCACTTTTTGAAACAAAATTTTACAACTCTCAACCCCTCTTTCTTTATAAATATTATGGCTCACAACAAACATTTTTTAGGGGCACCAATTACTCTAAAAACTGTGATCTTTTCAATCTTTAGGATTTGTAGCACCTTAAAACATGGTGCATGACATCCAAAAACGAACTTGTAGATTCAAACATTGTGTAGTATAGACCATGTTAAACCCATTAATTGACCTAACATTGATAACCCTCTCATCATGCATTTCGTCCATTCTTTGGGTGGACACAAAACACATGTACTATGGATAAGAAGGAATTGAACGAACAATATTACATTAGCCTAATCCATAATATTATAGAATGTCCTATGTGATCAAACTTGATTACATATTCAATACATGCACTCTCTACTTGCATGCCAATCAACCTTACGTTGGAGTATTTTTGAACATCATTTAGTTGCTACATTGAAGTCCATTTAAGTGTTTTCTTTCACCGAAATTCCTTCATAGCATCACTATATGGTACACGGGATATCAACCTTGGAATGTGCGTAATGATAGTTAGGTGGAGTTATTTGAGTGCCAAGTGGAAAGTTCTAAGCATGCATACTTATTCCTTGTTTTTGGGAAGATAAGGATCATTCTAACCATCATTCTAGCAATCATGCTACCATGAAGCCATCATGATTCGAGTTGCAAAAGGTGGAGAGAGATAAATCCTCTAACTATACCTAAGATTTCCTGTATGTAGTTCTATTGTGAGAAGTGCCATTGAGAATCATTGTAGATCCCAACATTGAGATTTTCTTGGCCAATTTGTGTTGGAGCCCAGGAAAGAGATGTGATAACTTGAGGGATTGCATTGCAGAGAAGGGGATCCCCTCTTTGTGTAGTGTAGCTAGAGAGTAATTGGGAGGGGGGGGGCGACAGGTAGCGAAGGGCCCATAGTGATAATAGTGGAGACCATTCAATGTAATAAGGTGGACTAGATCCACTATAATATTAAATAAGATCCACTATAGTAGTTAGATATATTAGTGTGAACACTATAAATGTCAAATGACTTATTAGAAAGTTATGCTTCTAGAAGGTTCCTCTTCTAGAACGTTCTTAGGTGGTTGGTAGCACTATATAACGAGTTTCAAGCAATGTAATGGAAAATAAAGAGGTATTGTATTTGGAGTGTGTAGCTCAATAGGAGGTTGCCCCTTCGAAGAGGCAAGTGAACAGGAGACGAGCCCTTTCGTAATAGGATCTATTGTATGGTGTTGCCCTACCTAAAGGGTTTTCATAATAATAAAGTGTGGATGTTTTCTATATTGTTCTCTAAATCTTTGTGGTAATTTTATTATTCATATATTTGGTTTTTAACAAGTAGTATCAGAGCCCTTTCCTCTGCAAAAACTCCGTTTTTTTTTCCTTTATTTATTTATTATTATTATTATTATTATTCAGGGTAAAGACGTGTACTACGGATGTCTTTAAAGCACAAAGATCTATCATTCAACAGGTAAAAATGCAGTGGGGAAGATTACACGCAATAAATACAGACAATTTCACGGGGTTACTTAGAAACAAACGTTTCACCTTGTTGGAAACCTCTGTAACTCCTGTTGGTACCTTTTGAGTAGTACCGCATCAGGGATAATGTGTACATGACCATCACTCCCACGTATTGTACAATAGTGTAGTGTAGCTAGAGATATAACGGGAGGGTTGAAGGGCCCATAGTGATAATAGTGGAGACCATTCAATGTAAGGTGGACTAGGTTCACTATACTATTAAATAAGGCTCACTATGGTAGTTAGATATATTACTGTGAACATAATAAATGTAAGAGGACTTAATAGAAGGTTCTGCTTCTAGACGGTTTCTCCTATATAATGTTCTTAAGTGGTTGGTAGAACTATGTAAAGGGGTTCAAGCAATGTAATAGAAAGTAAAAAAATATTGTATTTGGAGTGTGTAGTTCATTAGGAGGTTGCCCCCTCCAAGAGGCAAGTGAACATGAGAGGATCCCTTCTGCAATATGATCTATTGTATGGTGTTTCCCTACATCAAGGGTTTACATAATAACAAAGTTGGGTTTTTTCTATATCTCCTTGGCCACAAAAACAATCATTTTTTTTCTATTTTTGGAGATTTTTTCAAGAAGACAAGAGGGTTGCGACACTCCAAACGATTATTTTAGTTTTGTGTGCAAAATTTGCAGAAACTGGTTGCGGATCTGATTTCATCTTGGAAAAACTACAAATTTAAAAAAAATAGTCTAAAACAAAGTTCGGGAATTGAAGTTATTATTATTTTAAAATCTATTATTTTCAAGGTTTTTCTGCGAACGACCGCACGATTTTGTTGATTTCGATAGCACATGGGGACAAATTTATGCAAACAATTTCATATTTGTGTTCGTCTTTCAAAAATAGATCATTTCAAACAAAAAATCATCTGAATCAGGGCTACGAAATTGAAGATATTGCCAATTTAAAATTGACCATTTTGTAGGGTTTTCGTGATGGTGGTAGGACTACAGAGCTCATAACTTTTCATAAAGTGCTCAGATTGCTATCATATTAGTTCCGTTGGATCAATAATTTTAAGATATTTCTTTTAGTATATTATATGTGGTGTTTCCAATGGATATTCACTCTAAAATCCTCATGCTCCTCAACGAAATGTGACGAGCCCTCAAGACAAGTGGTCAATAGGCCTTAGATCACAATCTTCAAGAGACGAAACTTGTCATCTAGGAGAAATGTAATATGGAGATCAATGGCATTTACATCACGTCTAAATATAATCAAGATATATATGCTTGTGTATGATTTCGAGGCCGATTGTGATAATTGGTATATAGACATTTGCCATTTTTTTGGATGATAACTATTTTCATCTTTTATTTGATGACTCTAGTTCACCTTATGTAGAGCACATTATTGCAAACAATCAAGAGCCTTCTCTTAACACTATTTTTTCAATATTCTCTAGTACTAGTGTGTTATGCAGATGACTTTTTAGATATGGAGGGATCTACATATTTGGATCCATAGGATCAATGTAGATTTTTGGAGCATCATTTTCAGCTGGCTATTGAGTTCTTGTATCTTCAACGTGGAGTTCACATGAACACTTGGACTTGGGACCCAAGTTTACTATGGCAGTTGGATTACTTCAACATGGTGCTCACACTCCTACATGAGACCCTATTTCTCTAGCCTACTTAAACATTATGGTCCACACTATCCATGGGACCTTGGTATATTGTTGTACACCCTCGTTACAAGCGTTGAGGACAACACTTTCATAAGGGCGATGGATTGTAGTGTAGCTAGAGAGGTAATAGGGGGCTTGAAGGGCCCATAGTGATGATAGTGGAAGCCATTCAATGTAGGGTGGATCAAGTCCACTATATTATTAAATAAGACCCAGTATGGTTCGTAAATATATTAGTGTGAACATAATAAATGTAAGAGGACCTATTAGAAGGTTCCTCCTCTAGAATGTTCTGAGGTGGTTGGTAGAACTATATAAATGGGTTCAGGCAATGTAATAGAAAGTAAAAAGTTATTGTATTTGAAGCTTGTAGCTCATTAGGAGGTTTCTCCCTCGAAGAGGCACGTGAACATCATATAATCCCTTCCATAATAAGATCTATTGTATGGTGTTTCCCTACCTCAAGGATTTTCATAATAATAAAGTGTGGGTTTCTTCTATATTGTTCTATGAATATGTGGTGATTTTATTATTCAGATCTTTGGTACTTAATACTTTGGGTTGTGCAGACTGAAAAGGGGGAAAGAGAGCTGGTTATTTGAGATGATTGTGTGAGTGGACATGATGATAAATCAATGGGAAATTGGGTTGAGATAGAAAGACTTGGTGCAATAATGCCTATAGTTGGCGGGAACGTCCCATGTCAACATCCAATTATGTAATTCATTATCAAAGATAAGTGTTCTGATTATATGTATCTATGTTGTAAATTATGTGTATTTATATGCTTAATTTGTTGCTATATCTCATGAATGGTTTGCATTTACAGTTCTATATGTTATTATAAGTAATGCATAAGTTTGCATGTTATTTGTCTGCATATTTATATCATATGACATGGCATAATTTAATTATGGTATCAAAGTTGGTTTCTAACAATGAAAATAAGAAAAAATAAAGAAATTTCCTAGTGCCCCACCATCCTAGTAGGCACATGGGTGGTTGGGTACATGACATTGGTGATCGACTAGATATGTACGAGTGTTATTGTGTTTGGTATGTTGAGAATAGGTGTCCAATAATGTATATTTCTTTAAAGAGGGATGCAAATCTGTAATATTATGCTCCAAATGAGAAAGTGGAACATCCTCGTCCAAATGTGATGGTTCATTCAATTTTAATTGGATGACATTTATCACATTGTGAATTCATAGTAGAGAGAAAAGATCCATCTCAAAAGCATTGTCACTGATCTATTGAAGAATAGTATAAGGACCACAGTGAATTGGTTGAAGCTTGTGTTATTTTTATCTCTTGGACCTCTATTTTTTGAGATACAACCATAACCAATTTTTGACATGGAATGGAGATGAAATTCAATGACAATCACGGAACTGTACTTTTCCTTGGAATGTTGTAGCATTGTGTGTACCTTGTTTTGCATCTCAGCTAAACATTCAACAAAAGAGGTAGTCACATGTTGTTCCTTTTGTTGATGTAAGGATATAGGTGGAGGTAAGGTGACATGAACTTAATACGAGGGAACAAGTTGATAGTCGTAACAAATCTTAAAAGGTCAATGTTTGATGGAGGAATGGATAGTGTGGTTGTAGCTATGTTGAATGACATGGAGATAAGTATCCATGTGTTTCTTGTGGTTGTAATGAGTGCAAAGAGCATGGGAAACCCTATAATTTCTAGAGATTTTTCCAAAAATGGCTAAGAAAATGGGAGTCTTGATTGGAAATTATGGTGGACGGGGTCCAAAGTGTGTCCAAACATGGTGAAAGAACAAATCAATGGCTTTAGAGGTAGCCATAGTTTTATGGAAGAAATAAAAATGACCATCTTGGAGAAACAACAAATGATGATAAAGATGTAGTCATGCTTATGGAAGGTATAGTTTTCCACTAACATAGAGTGTCAAGAAATAATTAGATAAGCATGTCTACATCTTTATCGTCATAATTAGATGTTAGAGTGTCAACAAATAATTAGAGGTGAATGTATAGTTTTCCACTAACCTAGAGCCATGTTTAGGTGCCCATCATGGTTGGTGTGACATGCCTATTGGTATGGGTGGCTAGGAAAATGTTAGCACAGTCAATAGGGGCCACATCAAAGTGCATTGTGTCAATAAATGGATTAATAACAAAGCTATAATTATAGCATTTGGTAACTAGGATGAGCATTTCATTATTGATAACCCAACTAAGTTGGTAAGGATGAGGATGCATGGTTGTGGGTAGATTTAGTTCCAAAAGTAGACATTAGGAGAGAAGGGCTTTCTAGCTACCATTGTTAATGATAAGTTCATCAATAAGGTGTTTTATATATCATTTATGGCATAAGAGGACATTATTATTCACAAAAAAAGAGTAGTCATTCGAAGCAAATTGGGCTAGTCACAATAGGGTTGTCAATGGAAATTATGTCAAGTGTCTAATGTGTTGGAGTAGTACTGTGTATATCAGAGGTGCGTGTCATGAGTATTTTTGGGTCTATTTAGACCTACAAGGTGTAGTATCCTACAATGTCATGAGTTGGGGTGAGATGGAAAATATTTGGTGGAACATTGGGTGGGTATAGTAGTGGAGTTGGAAAAGCCAAGAGGTTTAGAGAATGATGATGGATTGGTACATTTGCTATTATTTTTTAGTTCAATGGAGAGATCATGCTGAAAGGATTACAAAAGAGTGTTACTTTCAAATAATATAACTTCATGTTTAATAAAAATAAACAATCTTGAATTAAACTCAAGCTCTATAATATGGAAGTGTAATTGAAGATGGTGATGTATGATTGGATAATCTATTTGAAGTTTTTCCATAGTTGGTACCAGTGATCCAAGAGGTCTTGTTGATATCCATGCGGATAAAATTTGTTATCTAATACAATGATGAATGACATCCATTTATCAATAGTTGCATCATTGAGTTTTTTCGCAAGGCTAAGACCATCACTAGTGTGAGAGGATTGCACAGTGTGGGAGAATGGCTCACCATTTCACTTCTAAACCCTCAAAGTGTGTGAAAGTGTTGGAAAGATTATTGGCTATGGTCAAATGGGGGTGAGTCTGGAAGTAAGATTATATATTACAAATCCAAGAATTGCACTGCTCACCATCCATGTTCCTAGGACATTTGGGAAGGGTGAAGCGAGCTTCCAACTATAACCCTGGTGGTGACATGTTGTTATGTGGATGCATAATACATTAGAGGCCATTGATCAAGGATTCAATCTAAATGCCATTTTTTTGTTGACACTCTAACATCTATTTTTGCAAGTCTAAAAATTGTTGAACCTCTAATTATTTTCAACCAGGACTAGGGCATAATGATATGCAAGATCTGTTAGAATATAATGGATGTGCTTGTTTAACCATAGACAATATCACTATTGTCACCCAACCATAGGCYGAAGCCACCCCYGAGCACCTTAACCTTGACAGAGAATCATTCTGGAAGTAAACCCTAGACTGTATAACCAAACAAAAGGGGGTGCACCTTTCTCCAAGGATAGCGCACCAAGAAAGAGTAGMAAGAGATGATAAGAGAGTCCAAACCATAACCAAGAGAGAGTCAAAGCCAAAATTAGAATCTACTAGCTGCAACAGCTGCAATGGAAGCTYTCCTCCAAACTTGTGGCCAAACTGGTCAACTGCAGTGCACATAAGTGTTACTTCTGCAGTTTTGAGAATGYCTGCCAGAATGAAGACTGGCCTCCTATATTTATACTAAAAYTGACAAACTGCYTGGGCCGAATTCTCATTCTGGGTGCCTATTTACTTAGTATATAATATTTCCTTTAGCCGACTTCTTCTCTTGGAGGCTAATAACCTGATACAAATTATCCTCTTGAGCCGACTTGTCTTCTAGGTTTATTAGCCAACTAATTAGGGTTTCTTCTTGCTTCCCGAAATATTCTATTCTCGTCAGGTTTACACATGGAGGTAAATACCTCCTGTAGCTACCATAATATCAACACTCCCTCCTAGCTAGGGAGGTATTTGAAGGTAATGGTCTTAAGCACAAA
Source organism: Picea engelmannii (assembly GCA_009831015.1). Classification (NCBI taxonomy): domain Eukaryota; kingdom Viridiplantae; phylum Streptophyta; class Pinopsida; order Pinales; family Pinaceae; genus Picea; species Picea engelmannii. Next base: position 223,855 of record ML795925.1, read on the forward strand.
CATACCATTCACTTGGTAGCATCAACATAGTCGTCTAGACTATCTCATGATTAGATCATGAGCACCATCATCACTATCAGTGTCACCAGCTGCATCATCTCTTAGAACCATACTCCATCAGAGTAATCATACATGATGTTGGATAAGTCACTCACTCCACAGAGCGACACAAGAGCCATTCTTCTAATCCAGACATATGTCCTAGAAGAATAAATGTTCTGAACCATTTTCTGTTTGGGAAATCTCTGTCCATTGATCATCCATCTAGTTGATAATCATTTCCAACACTAATAGTCTTTAAGGCGATTAGAACAATTTCATTCAATAGAACACAACTATGTCTATCCATAGTAGTACACAACTACAATCCAGTGGTACATTGCCACACCAAGTAGCACACATATACTTGATCAGTGACATATAGTCACAATCAATGGAATACATCCACTACAGTAGTATACATCTACTGTCCGGAGACATACAGTCTCCATAACAATCATAGCATCAACCTGCGTAGAAAAACATTGTTATGATATATAAACTGAATCATCTGGGCCATTCTTCCACTCACATATGTGATATCTGGAAGAGCATCTTCCCTAAGAAAGTAAAACATCAACGATGAGCTATCTGGACTATTCTTCTCAAGAAAGGAAGAATAATTGTCTCGATTTTTTTTATCCTGGACCATTCACCTATCTGGGCTATTCCTCCGGCACTAAACAAAGTGCAACCTGGAGAGAATGAGTCTGCCCTAGGGAATGCCTGTCCCTGATTATTGAACCTGGACCATTCACCTATCTGGTCCATTCCTCTGGCACTAAACAAAGTGCAACCTAGAGAGAATGAATTTGCCCTAGGGAATGACTGTCCGGACCATTTCCTAAGGAAATGATTGTCCCACACCAACCTCCAAAATAGACCATTCTTTGAAATTTCTCACAACTGTGAGCTTAGAAAGAATGACTATCCGGTGAGGCGGACCAATCTTCTTGACCACTACTGAGAGTGACCTTCAAGAAGAGAGATTGTCCTAGACCATTCCCCATGTTAACCATAAGGGGAATCACTGCCTATGGTACATCAACAATCCATTGAACCCTTTTCATTACGAAAATGACCGTTTGCTCTGGACCATTTTCCGAACTGGAAAATGCCTGTCCATCAGAAATCTCAAACCACTTTCCAAACTGGAAAGGAACTGCTCATACTGGACCATTTTTCGAACTTGAAAAATGACTATCCATAAATCAATAACACATCAATGCTCCCTCCCAACCTAGGAGTCATCTCTTCCCTTTTCAATAAGGAAGTCGTCTCCACGAGCTCCAACTTGAGGCTTTACCAAAACGTCTGCTCATCTGCTCATCTGTGGAGATATATATTGGAGAACCAATTTCTCTTTTCTGGACTTCATCACAAAGAGTGTAATGCTTGATCTCAATGTACTTCGGTCTTTCTAGAACAATGGCATTCTCTTGAAGGCTTCATATAGCTTTGATCAATATAGTATATCATTGTTGGATTCATATTTTGTTTCCTACTAGCTCATAACATCGTGGCAAGGGTCAAACTTGAACATATCCAAGTGGTACTTATTTTTCCATCATGAGAGTTTGTCATGGATTAACAATCCATCATCTTGAGCTTCTGAGTAACCATTCTAATACAATATCTCTATTATAGAAATTTTTTCACCACGCTTCTGTTGTGCATTTGAGGTTTTCCACCAAGTTGTCTCCTTCCATATGCATACAAAGGTTTCTTCCTGGTATACCTCAAAACCTTGAGGTTTTTCTACATATGTTATTTGTTTACTTATTTTGGAGAACAATATTTTCATTCATCTGATGTAAACTCCAACCCATGGATATTGCAGACGATATAATGTCTCATGTAGAGGTATGTCTGGTTTACTTGAACAAGCAATCATCATAGTCTTCTCCCTCCATCTGGGAGAACCTCTAGTTCTGTATCTCACAATGCTTTCATTCATAAGTCTTCCACACACTATTCTTCTTCACAACTTTCAGTTCTTCTGCTTGATTGCTTTTAGTGAGTTCATATCAGGCTGGTAGTCTTGTGATTCTCGATACAATGTCTGGTTGTTCTGGCTTTTCCTTCTCTCTTGGAATCTTCATGTTCTTCCTCATGTTTTTCTTTAGCTCTTAGGTCCATGGAGTTTTCTATAGATTCCATGCCCTGAAGATTCCAACTTCTTTCTTTAATCATAGGATCATGGATGTGGATGGACAAACATGAATACTTTAAGGCTTCTTTTCGAAGAAGACTTCTTCTAAATTTACTTTGAACACGTGCTGCTTTTCATGGTTGCTACCATGGATAGATACTTCATCATCTTCAATGGATCAAATTATTTAGGATTAGCTCCCTCCTAATCCTTCTTCATGCATGAATGCATGCTCTTCTTTTGGAAATATATAATCGACTCCCTGCATCTAGGAGAGTCCACACTTTCGTTTGCATCCTTATTTCCTTCTACAAAGTGTCACAAATATTTTTCCAATTTCCTCTTGATTGTTGACTTCTTTCTGTCTTTAATTCTTCTAGGTTTCTTCAAGATTGATTTTGATTTCGGCTTATCTTGCAACGGTTACTTATGTAATAGCTTCCACATGAATTGTTACTAGGGGTTGTTGATGTACTTCATCCTTTCATGTGTATTCCCTGACTTGTAGTCATTGTGATAACAATCCTTATATTGTTGTTCTTCCATAGGTATAGTTTCTCTTTGAACATATAATCTTCTAAGAAATAGATATGCAAGATATGTACAAAAAACATGGTATGTACAAAAACTATGAAGAGTATTTTTACCTTGTCTTAGAAGAAGAAGTATTTTTTGTCTTGCTTGGCTTTTTTGAGGGTTCCCTTTCTTCGGAAACTAATGCTTCATGTGTTGCCTTCCTTTTCTTTAACTCGGGACAATGATTCTTGTAGTGACCATACTTTCGATAATTGAAGCATTGTATTTTTGACATATCTTTCTCTTGATTTGGTTTCTTCCTGGACCCAAACTTCTTTTTATTCCTGAAATTCTTGAACTTTGTTGTGAAGGCTTGATCATCATATTTTTTTGGGGGTTTCTCTTTTGCATTGATCCTTGATTCTTCTTGTGCACAACAAGTCCAAAGTTCTTCAATTGTGGGATACTCCTTCCTTGTGTTCATGCTTGCATCAAATGCATCCCATGTTTTGGGAAGACCATTGAGTACTGTATTTACCAGTTCCTTTTTTTTGAAATGATATCTTCAATGGCTTGTAGTTGATCTCTCAATTGAGATATTCTCACAAAGTATGATGTTATGATGTCATCATCATTCATTTTCATGTCACAAAGCTCATTCTTCAGACTCATTACCTTCTGATTGAGAAGAGGTTTATTAGGGCATTATACATCTTCTTAGATGAGTTAAGATGGGAGATGTAGGGTATCAAGCAGTCTTTTATGTAATCCACTATGATACTCATGGCATTGATGTCATTGTCTTTGAACTTCTCCATAACTACAACATTTTGCAGTTCCTTTTCTTTTCCTTCTTCAAACTCTGGTTCCACAATCTTTCCTTTCATGATATCCAACACTTTATTCTTTGCAAGGATGAGATCAATCCTTGTCTTCCATGCTCTGAAGTTATAATCCCCTTCTAACTTGTTTTCTGACTTCATAGAGTAAGTCATGGCTGCTTTGACTTGGTCAACCCTAGATTTGACCAAAAACTCAAACTTGACGTCTTAGCTTGTTGATAGTACCAGTAGATGCGCTAGTCTATCCAGAAATTAGGTCAATCCCTTCACTTAAGGTGCCTCAATGAGAGGGTTAGGGTTTCCTTGCTGCAACAAAAACTCGCTGCAACTGCAACTGCAACTGAGCAAATCCTCCCAATCTATTTTCCAACAGTTAGACTGTTTGAAGATAGTGTGGGCCCATAACCTATTAGAATATAATGGATGTGCTTGTTTAACCATAGACAATATCACTATTGTCACCCAACCATAGGCCGAAGCCACCCCCGAGCACCTTAACCTTGACAGAGAATCATTTCAGAAGCAAACCCTAGACTGGATAGCCAAACAAAAGGGGGTGCACCTTTCTCCAAGGATAGCACACCAAGTAAGAGTAAAAAGAGCTGATCAGAGATTCCAAACCATAACTAAGAGAGAGTTCAAGCCAAAACCAAAATCTGCTAGCTGCAGCAGTTGCAATGGCAGCTCTCCTCCAAACTTGCGCACAAACTGACCAACTCTAGTGCACACAAGTGTTGCTTCTGCAGTTCTGAGAATGCCTGCCAGAATGAAGAGTGGCCTCCTGTATTTATACTAAAACTGACAAACTACCTGGGCCGACTTCTCATTCTAGGTGCCTATTTACTTAGTATATAATATTTCCTTTAGCTGACTTCTTCTCTTGGAGGCTAATAACCTAATACAAATTATCCTCTTGAACCGACTTGTCTTCTAGGGTTATTAGCCAACTAATTAGGGTTTCTTCTTGCTTCCCGGAATATTCTATTCTCGTCATGTTTACACATGGAGGTAAATACCTCCCTCAACTACCATAATATTAACAAGATCTAGGGTGGAGTGGTTGGAACCTCAACTCTAGATTGTTGCAAATATAGCTAGGAGATCACAAATCTTAGAGATGTTATGAGAGTTTGAACAAAATTTGTTGCAAAGTTATGGAATGGATCCTTGTAGTGGTTGTGGAACCTTGAAGGAGGGGAGAGTGGATCCCTATGTAACCCCCCCAAAAAAATTGTTACAAAAGGCTACAAAATCTTGGAGTGGATTCTCTGATACTAGTTGGTATAACTATAGAGACTAAATTGAAGAATAAATTTAGAATTATTGCAGGGAATGCAAGAGATAGCCAGACAAACACCAAATATTTTTCTAACTGTGCACTAAAGGCTCTACACTTGATTTCACTTTACAAATATTTATAGTTTTTGTACAAGAGAGGACAAAATGATCAAGTTTGACCAATTCTCCATAAAATAAATAAACATTTATAATTTACACAAGTAATAAACATAAATAATAAAATACATTTGTGGTTACACATTTGTATTATTTTATATGCTCTCAAGTTGTGTGTGGTAGTCCTCTTGGTTGGGCATGTTCTTCAATGAAGGCTTGGACTCCTTTGTTGAGAGTGCATTGCTCGAGGATGAATTTGAATTGAGTGTGTTTCTTGTGGAAGCCTAGATGCGTCCTTCGACGGAAGTGCACTTCTCAAGGCTATATCACAAATACTTAAGAGAGAGAAAAAACATGTTGCTTAGTAAGAGAATCTTACTCTCATAACCACAATAAGCTAGTCAAATTTGAGTGGCCATTTACTCTCCATATTAAAGGACTCCAACAACATAATAGGCTACACACAATGTTTCTTCACCATTGAGAGTGGTGGTATTAGTATACTTCCCTTAGGGGATCTCCATGTTAGGATATTTAGACACTTATGAGTTAGTTAAGATCAACTTGGTCTAATGTGTCGTTAGGTAAAAGTGTGTTTCTTTAGTATGCATTAGTATGCATTTGTAGTTAGGTAATTCGACGGTCATGATATGTTCCCGACATAGAGTGATTTGACGGTTCATATTCTCCTCGATCTTAACGACTACATTGATATGTGGTTTAGCACTTGATTGATCCATGGTCTCTATTTAAAGAGCATGGAGGGTCATTTACCGATGATCGATTGTGAAAAACTCTCTTGTAAATCTCTTTGTAATATTTTTTCTTTTGCATTAATAAATTGCTCCAAGTGGCCACGTTGGCTGGGGCTGTGGATGTTTCCCCGTAGGGGTTTTACCACGTTAAAAAATCGGTGTGTTGATCTTTGATATGGTTGTGTGAGTGGTTACTGAAGGTTTTCACCCTCTATTGAAATACTTGTGTTGTCGAACATGGTATCAGAACGCATTTGAAAACCCGCTCCCGTTATAAATCGAGATCGTGAAGTCGTGTTGCTGAATCTCTAGTTTTTACCATTTCTTTACATTTCTGGGCTGAGAGGATTGTTCCATTGCATTTGGAGCGCTTGTTTCAATTAGGACCGTCTTTTATTTCACTCGAAAAGGTTTTCGTTTTCTCAAGATATGACCATTTCAGTCAGATCTACAGGTATAAAGCATGAATACACCCTTTTAATTTTTGGCAGAGATAATATTTTGGTTTTATTTCAGTTTTTTTTTTTTTTAATTTATTTTTAGGTTGTTACTCTTTTTGATCTATGTATGCTCTTTTCCTCGCGCTCTGTGCGATCTCGACCAATAAAAAACATAGTGGAAATGGTTTTAATGTCTATGTATACTCTTTGCCGTGCACTTTGTGCAATCTCAATAAATAAAAAACAGAGGGAAAACTTGCATTCTCTAGGTAAGCTAACTGAGATCTAATCCTTTTTACAGTTGAGAAGAAAATTATTTTTCTTGTGTGAAAAGAGTTTTTTATAAGCATGCTCTCCAAGGCCATCTTCCACCACTACAACACCATCACCACAACAACAACACCTTCAATCCTCCTTCTAAACAATATAATGTGTTTTGCACTAGCTCACTTGGTTAAAAGTTGTTTTTATTAATTAAGAGCTCTTGAGTTCAAGTCTCATTTTTGTTACTTTTTTTGAAAAAGTTCATGCATCCTTTGCAAAGTGAATTTCACTTCAATTATGAAAGTGAATCACTATAAGTAGCTTTAATATTTTATTTTGAGTTATTTATTTTGCATGCAACTTTCATTTATAAAGTAACTTCATAGTAAAAGTGATCTCTGCTTATTCTATAAAGGTGGGTCACTTCATAAGCAACTTACTTGCAAAAGTGAGGTTATTAGAAGGAGGGGTATCACCATGTGGACCAACTTCTACTTTCCACGTGGCTCTTTGATTATTGTTTATGCCTTTTTTTCAAAAGAGCATAACTTTCACATCCGAAGTCAGTTTTTAGTGACGTTTTTTTTAATAGCCTAATTTTTCAAGATCTTTCTGTCCAGACCATTAGTTTCGGCTTTTAAATACATATTCTCTGCATATTTAATATGAATTCTCGCAGTGATATTTTGCTTACCAGTACCAACTACTTCTCATGGAAATCCCATATGGTGGATTTATTAAGAAGTAAAGGATTGTATCAGATTACGTTGGGAAAAGAAAAAACCCATTGATGATGACAAGTATGCCAAACATCTTAATAGGAATGATGAAACACATGGACTAATCGATATGTCCATTTCTCTTGATTTAAGGTTACACCTTCAAGGAATGGAGGGCCTAGATAAAGCTTGGGAAAAGCTTGAATCTGTTTTTGGTAAACACAATTTTATTCAATCCCACTAGATAGAAAATCGTATAATGACTTTAAGTCCAAATGATTTTCCTTGCATTGAAGGCTATTTGTTTAAGTGCAAAACACATTGAATTTTATGTAAAGAGTGTAAAATAGATTTGGAGGATGAGCGTTGCATATATATTATTCTTGCTAAGCTTGGTAGTGCATATTCAATGTTTGTATCTACATTTTATGCCACCAGAGAAGCTCTATGGACTTCTTATCAAAAACCCACTCTTGAGTCCTTTTGTGATGCTTTGATTAGAGAGCAAGATAAACTTCTGCAACTTGGAGTGATCAACACTGCAGTTACCTCCAACAAAGCCTTAGTAGTCCAACAAAAAGATAAATACAAGAATCCCAAGAAACAACATCCTTGCCACAACAATAAGCAAAAAACGAGTCACATAGCTTCTATTCCTAATGGTGACAAATGAGCAAAATCTAAAAATAAGAAGACTACCAAACATTGCAACTTTTGTGGGAAATATGGTCATGTGGAATCCAATTGTTTTAAGAATATGGAATCTTTAGAAGAAGAACAACATTAGTATTGATTCTTCTTCTTCTTCTTCTCATGGACATGCACTTTTAACTTCTACTTCTTCTTTTGATGAGTGACTTATTGATTCCTGAGCATCTTATCACATGGCTAAGAATAAAGCCATATTTTATGCTCTAAATGAATGTAACACCAAGAAAATATTTGTTGGTGATAATAGATCTCTTAGTGTTGTAGGGTCTGGATCAGTTCAGGTAGATAATGGTCATTCAATGATATATTATGTCTTCCAAGTATTTCCTGCAACCTTCTAAAGTATTTCAGATTACTCATTCAAGTGAAGGTAAAACTGTACAATTTTCACTTCACCAAGTTGTAATTAAGGATTTAAAAGATCCTAAGTATGTTCTCGCAAATAGAATTGTTGATGATATTACCAGGTTGTACAAATTTGACAACTTTGGGTCATTATCTTTTCCATCAGTTTGTGTTGCTCATAGTGATGACTTGAGAAAACTTTGGCATGAGCAGTTTGTTCATCTAATCTATTGCTCATTGCAACAACTATGTAATCAATATATGGTGTTTGGTCTTCCTCCCGTTTCTTGTAGATATGGTGTTTGCGTCGGTTGTGTTCTCGACAAATACCATTGAGACAATTGTGACACATGTGCCTCTTGGCACACCTCAACCTGCTTTGCAGATTGTTCACAGTGACTTGTGTGGTGCAATTTATTCTCCTTATTTTTATAGGTGCAAGCATTTCTTAAATTTCATTGATGACTTTTCCAGATGCACTTGGGTTTACTTCTTAAAACTTAAGAGTGAAGTTTTTGGCCTACAAGGCCCTTGTAGAAAAACAATCTAGACATCAAATTCAAAGGTTAAGAACAAATAATGGAGGTAAATATGTGAACAATAACTTTACAAGTTACTACACTGCATAAGGCATCCAAATGAAACACACTATTCCATATAAACCACAACAAAATGGTGTTGTTGAGAGAAATAACCGCACATTAAAAGAAATGGCTAATTGTATGATCCAATCTAAGGGATCAAGTCTTAATTATTGGGTGGAAGCCATTAACTATGCAAATTACATAGTAAATTAGATGCCCGCAAATGATCTAAAAAATATATCATCGGAGCAAGCATGGAATAAAATTAATCTAGATGCAAGTCACTTCCATGTATTTGGCAATGTAGCATGGGCTCACATTCTTGATGAGAAAAGGAAAGCTTTACAACCTAAAAGTGAGAAGTGTATTTTTGTTGGATATTCTTAAGATGTCAAAGGTTATAGAATTCTTCAACCTCATTCTAATGAAATTATTATTAGAAAAGATGTTCAATTTGATGAAAATCTCCTGGCATGCGAGCCTAATTCGACATTTGTGCCTTCTTCAGCCTATGATCCATCTTTGATGTTTGTGCCATCTTTTGTTCCTATTTTGGTTTCTTCTTCTTTAGATGATGATAGTGAGGATGAAAATACACCTCCACCTGCTCACCTTCCTCTAGATGATTCCATTGAACATGAACCTACACCGACACCACTGCTTCCTAGATGGGTTCATTCAACAAGAAAATAAATTGGTGATCTTGTCAGTGATCCTTTTGATCAACGTCGAACACATTCATAATTCCAGTGAGCCTCTTCTCTTTTGGCTCAATTTTCAGAGACTCAAGATCCATAGACATTTGCAGAAGCTTTAGTTCATCCAAATTGGGATACAACAATGAATGAAGAGTATCATTATTTAATGGCGAACGATACTTAGGATATTGTACCTCTTTCGAAAGGAAGAAAACTTGTCAAATGTAAATGGGTCTATCAAACTAAGTATGCATCAGATGGAAGTTTTGAAAGACACAAGGCTTGGTTAGTTTCTAAAGGATTATCTCAAGTTGAAGGAAAATTTGACTACAATGAAACCTTTGCTCCCGTAGCCAAAACAAATTCCATCTGCCTTGTTCTAGCCCTTGTTTCCTCACTTAAATGTGAGGTCCATCAGATGGATGTCAAATCTTCTTTCTTGCATGGGGACTTGCAAGAATAAATTTACATGGAAAAACCTCCTGGCTATGTACAAAATGACTCTATCCTTGTTTGTCACCTTAAGAAATCTCTTTATGATATTAAGAAAGCTCCCCAAGCTTGGTATACCAAAATGGACAACTTTCTTCTTGACCCTTAATTTTCTAGTTGCCATTCTTATCCTAATGTCTATACCAAGAAAGTAGGAAGCCATCTCATAATCCTTGTTCTTTATGTTGATGATCTTATCCTCACTGGTAGTAACTCTAAACTTTTAAACCATGTCAAAACCAACCTTAATAAGGAATTGAAATGAACGACTTATGCTATTTTCACTATTTCCTTGGCCTCAAAGTATTGCAAACCAATGAAGGAATCTTTCTTTCTTAGTCTAAGTATGCTTATGACCTTCTTCTTTTTTTTCACATGGAAGATTCAAAACCAACCCCTTCTCCCTTCCAATTTGGAGTCAAACTTGTTGCCACTTGTACTTCTCCCAAACTTGATGCCACTTTGTATTGCCAGTTAGTTGGTAACCTCTTATACTTGACTCATACATGTCTTGATCTTTCCTTTGTTGTTGGTCTTTTTTCCCGGTATATGAAAACACCTGATGAAAACCATTGGAAAGAAACTAAGAGGATACTTCGGTATGTCCAGGGTACAGTTCAGTTTGGGATACATTACAACTTAGGAGGGACTCCTTTATTGGTTGGTTTCACTAATTCAGATTGGGCTGGTGACCTTGATGATTGAAAATCTACTGCAGGTTATGTTTTCCTCCTTAGTTTAGGACCTATCACGTGGGCCTGTAAGAAACAACAAGTTATCGCTCTTTATGTAGTAGAAACAGAGTACCGAGCAACAGTCAATGCAAGTCAAGAAGCCTTGTGGCTTCAGTAGATCCTTTCAGATTTCGGCTTCTAGCAATAGCATTTGACCACCCATTGGTGCGATAATCAGTGTGCCATCAATATAGCCAAGACACAGTTCAACATTAGTGCATCAAACACATTGAGCTACGCATACACTTCATCAGAAAACTCATTCATGATCAAGTTAGTGAAATTTTATTTTTCCCTACAAAAGATCAAGTTGAAGACATTTTCACAAAGTCTCTTATAGAAGCGAAGTTTTCCAAAATTTGATCTATGTTAGGAGTTCAAGAAGTTATCATTAAGGGGGGATAGGCTCTAATGCCTCCTTCCTTCTCCTATAGTGTTTCCTTTGTAAATCCTTCAATCCTATCCCAATTTGTTCTTAACGGGGGGTGTTAGGATATTTAGAGACTTAGGAGTTAGTTAAGATCAACTTGGTCTTATGTGTCATTAGGTAAAAGTGTGTTTCTTTAGTATGCATTAGTATGCATTTGTAGTTAGGTAATCTAACAATCATGCTATGTTCTTGATAGAGAGTGATACGACGGTTCATATTCTCCTCAATCTTAACGACTACATTGATCTGTGGCTTAACACCCAATTGGTCCATGATATCTATTTAAAGAGCATGGAGGGTCATTTGTCGATGATCAATTGTGAGAAACTCTCTTGTAAGTCTTTGTGTAATATTTTTTCTTTTAGAAGAAGTCCGTCTTTGTGTAAAATGTGGGACTTTTAGAAGAAGTCCATCAACAAAAAGTAAAATAGATATAACAAAAAATGGAAAATATTTTTATTTTTCTTTTAAAAGGACAGTTCTTGAGAATGGACCATGAAACACACACATTCATACATTTAAAGAAAATAGACAAAATTCCTCACATCCATCATAGTAGGGCAAACATTTCTGATCACATAAATTAAAAGAAAATGATCTGCATGCATAAGAGAACTTTGACAGAGTGATACATGGGTAGCTCAAACGAAAATAAAGATAGATCAACCTCAAATACTTTATATTAAAAAAATAGGGTTACAAAGTACAATCAAGATTGTTTCCAAAATAGTTCTCTTGGAATTTCAAAAAAAAATATATAGTTCAATACATATTCTCTGAAATTAAAATGCATTTCTCATAATGACTGGGATTGGGGCTCCCGCGGACCATAAAAAAAATATGTATAAGAATAAAGTTCTTAGAAAAAAGAAATTAGGCGACGAAAGACATGAATACCTCGTAAGAAGAAAAGGTAAAATATCAGTCTTCAGTTAAACCTTTCTATTTAAAGAGGTGGAGTAACTGGATGAAGAACTTGATAAAGACAGAAATATGTGATCAACATAAACTTACTATGATGGTATATCATGTCCTTTACTTGTTGTTTTTTTGTCCTTTTATTGTCTTCTTTGATGGTTACAATAACTGTCTCAACTATTTCTTTCATTTTCTAATAAAAGTTTTTAAATAAACTTTTATTTTCACAATTTAATTAATTTTCCATAAAAATAAGACGATTATAATTTATTTTTTTATAATTTAAAAACAAATTTTGAATCATGTAAACCACTTATGATGTGATCTTCATTGTCTTATCTTTCCAACGATATAAAATTTATCCAAATCCGTCGCATGGATCTCAAGATATGAGCTCGTGAAGTCGAGTTGTTACGCATGCCTATTACAAATGCATCTGACCGATATTTTAATTTATGGGGAAAATGTAGCAATCTCTAGCCTTTGAAACATGTACCATCATCTTCTACATCGAAATAAATTTCCAACGGTATAAAGTTTGCGCGATTCTGACACCCGGAGCTCAAGTTATGGCCTTTACAAGATCGTGACTCAACCACCATTGATCAAAATTCGTGGACAAATATGAGCCCTTGGATTAAATTTTGTCCAACTATTAATATATAGCCATGTGTCTCCAATTAATGGCTTCCATGTGACACTTCCTCAATAGGCTTAAACACATTTCCATGTCATCCAAGGAAATTTGGGCACGTGGCATAACGTTACAAGTGGATTACATAAAATAATGTATAAAGTGGAAAAGTTAAAGGTGAATATTATAATAGTAATAATGTTTCATGAAAATGAGTTAAGTGTATGAAGCACAAGAGTGTAGGAAAAAGGGGAAAGGGTAGTGTAGGGGGGAGGGTAGAAATTTAGGTGGTGGAGGTGAGGGGGGGTAACTTGTAGGTGGCGAAGAAGGGTTGGCGGGTTGGGAAGTGAGAGGGAGAGAAATATTTAAGGTGAAAATGAGGGGGTGAATTTGTAGGTGGAGGAAATGAGGGAGGTTCAATTTGTAGGTGGAGGAAAAGGGTTGGCGGGTTGGGAAGTGAGGGGGAGGGAGATATTTGAGTTATAGCGAGTCCGACCGACCGCCATAACTCAAATAAATGTTAAGTATGGAATGGGTGAGGGGTGAGGAAATGGAGAGAGGGGGGTAATGTGAGTTTGTCGGGGATGGATGTGAGGGAGTTATGGTGAATCCGACTGACCGCCATAACTCAAATAAATGTTAAGTAGAGGAAAATGACATGTGCCCATGAGAAATGCCATGAATATTTTTTATGGGTTTTGAACCTAGTACAAGAATATTTTCAAGGGTCTTGAAGCCCCAAAAATTTAAAAGCGCTTCCAAAAGATTAACTTTATTCCACATGTAATAGACACCCTTTTTCGCTTTAAAATTCAAACATGGATATCTTGAGCATACGAACTCAGATTTTCGATTCGAAAATGCGTGTTGAAGTTGAGACCAAGGACTATACAAGGAAATTATAATAGTTAAAAAAAATTCACCTTATGATATTATTCCAGGAGTGGGAATACATAGATGACCAAATTTTGGTCAACAACAGGATCCAACTACAAGACAGTGACCCCCTACGGGCTACTGAGAACACCAGAATCTCAAGACCAATTACCTTCTCCATTGGGCTATGGAGTCATCTTCAAATTGAACTCTTGTAATTTTTTTTCTTTAATGGAGTTATCTTCAAACTTCAATATAAAGACTGTCTTATTATGCAAAACTGAACTGAAGAAACACAATATGTACATACATGATTTACCTACCCTAACTTACTTGAAAGAAAAGGGGAATCTTAGGTATATGAATATTTCCAATGGAACCATTTGAGCTTCCCATTGACTTGTGAAATGGGCTCTAGTAGTAAGAGAAATATGGGTGTTAATACTAATAAATCAGGAGCATGCCCAAAATGTACCACAACAAGATCGAGCAATGTGTGAAGAAGACTTGTTTGCATTGGTAGGCTGACAATACTTTCGAACCAATATTCAAATAATATACTCTTGGCTACCCTAGAGTGTTGCTATCTTTAATCAAATGAGAAATTTATTTCTTGAAAATATTCTCTTTTTCTTCTTTTTCCACATTCAAAATTATTGTTTCATTGACGATGTCTTGGCAATGTTCTTCTTCTATGCAATGTCTATCTTCTTTATTCTCAAATTTGTTTTCTTCTGCCAATTCTTCTTGCTACAAGTTCTCTTTTCATGTTTCATCATCTATTACAAGGATGAAATCTTCTTGTATATTTGGTAGAGGCTTCTCCAGTTCATCCTCAAAATTTTTGCTTGAAATATCTTCAAATGGAGTATATAGGAGGCTGGAATTTTCTTCTTGTAATTTGGAAGTTTCATCTTCGTCTTCAACAACATGACTTGACTTAAAAATTTCATCCACTCTTTGATTAGATTCTTCTTCAAAATTGGGTGTTTCGCTATCTTTCTTCTGTTGATATTATGGTAGCTTCGGGAGGTATGAACCTCTATTGTGATCTAGGACGAGATTAGAATATTATGGAAGGAAGCAAAGAAGTAAAGGAAACCCTAGACGAGATGTCGACTGCAGAAATATAATTAATGTGGATTAATTAGTACCCAGAAGGAGAAGTCGTCCCTAGTAAGTATGCCAGACCACTATAAATATAGGGCGCCAGTTCTCATTATACACACTTCTCAGAATTGCAGAGAGCAGTTTTTGTGCATTGCAGTTGGCAATTTTCTACGCAAGTTTCTGGGGAAGGTGTTGCGCCGGTTTCTGGGTGGGACTATCTGATCAGCTTGGTTTCTATTCTTGCTTGGTGCATTAGCCTTGCTTGGCTATTTATTTCTACCAACATTCTTCTCTGTCAAGGTCAAGGTGCTCGGAGGGTGGCTTCGACCTATGGTTGGGTGACAAGGCTATTGTCAATGGTAAAACGAGCACAATCTTTCATATTCTAATAGGTTATGGGCCCACACCTCCTTCATTTAGTCTAAAT
>ML795925.1:270664-319849 GCA_009831015.1 Picea engelmannii
TTTTTCTAACATATAACTCATAAATATTTCCATTCCATAGAAGAAACAAAGTATAGAGTTCATTCTACAACTCTTTCACACACTTGAAGGTTGAATATGCACAAATATGTGATTCCTTGGTCAATAATTTAAGTGTGATTACTTGAGGTTCAACAACCTTTATTGTTGTATTCCTTGCTTGCATTGAGGAAAGTACTAAAACGTTCAATTAATAAAGCATTGTTGAATGGGGATTCCACTGTAATAGGGAGAAGGAACCAAGGTTCCCAAAAGTCTCCTTTTACAAAGTGATCTTATTCTCTATATTCAGTAGATTGTTTTTTAGAAGAATGCATGCATTGCAATAGGGATAAGGTAGGATGAATTTTACCAAAAATTGATAACCAAAGTGAAATTCTAGTAGAAAGCACGTCAGAGGAAAGTATAGGAAGAAATTCCTAAGTCAAATATTATTGAGGAAAGTTCATACCAACGCTTTGAATAATTAGTATAAAATTCTAAAGAATTTGAGGATTGGGAAATGTCTTCATCTACATCCTTTGGATCTCTCTTTTTGTTTAGTATGGTTGAAGAAAGAGTATAAAAATAATGGAAGGAAGAGTTGAAGAAAAACAATGGTTGTTTAAATTTCCTATTCTAGAAATAGGAGAGCAAGTGAGAATGAAAAACAATAATCTAGTCACTCTTCCCCATTTCCATGGGATGGTCTGATACCTAGAGAATTTCCTCTTTGAATTTGAATTCCTTTGCAGGACCCATGACTACAAGAATACTACTAAAAATCCTAGATTATTCCCTTTTCCCCTAAAGGAAGCATATCTTAGATGGCTCATAGGCCTTGATGGACATAGTATTATGACCTGGGAAGCAATGAAATATCTCTTCATTAAAAAATGTCGAGAATATTGCAAATTAAGAGATTCAAGAGATGAAACATTCCAATTCCAAATGACTCAAGGATAGGAGGAATATTTGGAAGACTATGCTGAGAGATTTCATTTTAGCTATAAGATGTATACTAATTGCACAATGTTGGAATACTGAGGAGGGGAGTTGAATCAATATGAACAATTTTTACCACTTTCAATTACAATATATATAAACTTCGACTTTATTAGTAGTATTCAATAGTTTATCACTTATGCATTCACTATATCATTGCATCATAAACAATATCATTCATCAATGCATAATAAACAACCACAGATACACATTACACCAAAATTTACGTGGAAACCCAAATGGGAGAAAACCACATAATGATTTCTTATATATATCAAGAATACATTCATAAGAAGCACCAACTTCCCAATTCTCCAACACCAACTGAAAGGAGGCTCCAACCTAAAGGAAGTTAAAACTCCCTGAATTATCTAGCTACAACTCGAAGGACGCTCCAACCCCCTAGTTTACAGGCTCCAACCCGAAGGAAGATCCAACTCCCTATGTTCTCTATCTCCAACTAGAAGGAGGATACGACCCCCTAGTTTATAGGCTCCAACCTGAAGGAAGATACAACTCTTTGATTTCTCCGACACCAACCAAAAGGAGGATACAACCCCCTTTCCTTGCCCTGACATGTTTCCCTGAAATATAAGTGTAGACTCAAATTGTCACTACCATTGATCAACTTGTAACTACCACTGTCATCAACCAACATGTCACTGTCACTGTCACATCAACATCTCACTGTCATTGTCACATCAACCAATCATTGTTACTTTGTTACATCGACCAATCAATGGTACTCTGTCACATCAACCTATACCTGATGATCAACCAATCATCCAAGATGTACCATATCATGCATCAACCATGTAACAAAACCTGTACCATATCATGTACCAAGATCACAAAGAAGTGCCTATAGAAATGTACCATATCATCATCAACTCATGAACCATAACATCACCAAGATGTGTCTCAATATCACCAATCATGTACAATAATATATGCCAAGTGTAGGTACCAAAACATTAATGATAAGCAAGCAACCATATACCTCAATCATATACCAAAAAGTGTGCCTCATACATATGCCACCATATACTAAGTGCATACCTCAACCATGTACCAACATCACAAATATGTGTTTATAAAAACCATGACATAGACCAAACTAGATACAAAGGTACCATAACATCACTCAATCATGTAGCCAAGATTTACCTCAAACCATGTGCCTCAAGCATGTGCCAATGTCCATAAAACATGTACCAAGAGATACCATCAAACATGTGCCATATCACTCATGATATTTCTCAAGCATATACCATACAACAAACCATATGCCAAGTATCCAAGATGTGCCTCAAGGAATATACCACAATTTCACAAAGATACCAAAGACAAGCCTCAAGCATGCACCATAACATCACCAACATGTAACCTTCAAAACATGCATATAGACATACCTTTAAACATGTAGCTAACTTGATACACAGATTTCATACTTGTAACTCTTCCTCGGCCTCAACAATCTGACACTAGCATCCTCCGCAAATTTTCCTTAGCCTCGTGTGACTAAGAGAAGACAACTAGCAAGTCCTCGCGGGACGAGGATCGTACAACTTGCGGGTGTGCCTCACAGGACACTAGTAGTCTGACCCATGGGGGTCAAACAAATTAGGGTTTCATAGAAAAACCTCGCTATACTCTACAATCCTGAAACTTTCACACTCCTTACTCTTTCACTGCCTCAGATTCATTGTTTCGGATTTGCCAATATATCACTTGCTCACATAGAAGATATTCAATAAATTTGTGTGTATAAGAATGAGAGGCATCTTGAAGTTTATTTATACATTTTCCTTAACTTTAGGGGAAACATGTGGTTTCTTGTTACAACCACTTTACCCTTTAATTAATGACTTGTAACTGTTTAGGGGATTTTTAAACAATATTCAGGGCTTCCAAATTCATGACCTCATAACTTCTCAACCATGATGAACTACGTGACATACGACCTACCATTGGAAATGAAATTTTGAAGAATATCCATTTATGAGTGTGTAACTTGCATTTACATTGTGATTCATGTTATTATTCCTCAAATAACTTCGAGCTTCATGACCACACCTTTGGGGCTTCTTGTAGACTTCTTCAAATGAACCCATCACATATGTTGGCATCAATGACAACCAACTATCCAACAACATCAATTCCAACCAACTATCCAAAAATCTCCCCATTTGGCATTGATGGAAACACTCATACTCCACCCGTGACCAATGCTCCTGATCTTTCTCTCCTCATTTTTCTCTCCCCATTTGACATCAAATGGAAAGGGTATTTCTCCTTGGGGATTCTCCCCTTGTCTTCGTGCTTCTAATCATTCTCTTTTGATCTTCCTCTTTCTCCCCCTTTGACATCATGGGTAAAATTAGGGTAAGTCCCCCTGTCGATATGTCTCCCCCTGTCTTCATGATTCTAATATGGTCTCTCTCTCTGACGATTTCTCTCCCCTTGACTTCTCTACAAGATGTCATGTAGATCAATGTGGGGCTTTATGTACTTGCTTCCTTTCCTTTCTTCCAGTGCTTCTTGTCCATTGGTGCCTCCTCTTGTAATTCATTGACATATATAAAAAGCATTAAAAAATTATTTGACTTCAAATATCCATGGCTTGTCAAGTTCACATCAATGAACATACTTTTCAACAATTTTCCTTTGACGGTATGGCTTCTACTGACGATTTATCTTCCCCTATTCTGTTGTGTTTTTCACTACTTTCCTTCCTGTGACTAATTGATTCCACCACTCTTATGCATCTTCTCTGACTCATGTCTTTTGTATCTTCCAAATATCTTATGAATCAATCTCTATTCATAAAATTGTCCATGATTTTGTTACTCAACTGCACATAATGCTAACCCATCTGTCACTTTACCATTCTAGATACTTCTTCGAATCTTCTTCAACTGATCACTACATATTCATGATTTTTAAGCTATTTGTTCAATCTGTAAATCAGACTCTACATGTCTGCAACAATCTGTTAGAAAAATGAGTGTGTTCGTTTAACCATAGACAATATAGCAATATTGTCACCCAACCATAGGCACAAATGCCACCTCCGAGCACCTTAACCTTGACAGAGAAGAATTCCGATAGAAAATAAATAGCCAACCAAGGCTAATGCACCAAGCAAAGATAACCAAGACTGATAAAAAAAAGTCCAACCCAGAAAGACCGAAATTACAAGTTTGCAGTAACTGCAGCTACATCTACCCTCCAGACTTGCGCACTAAATTTATGCAGTGTGTACTATTGAATTTCTGCAGTTGCAAGCTGTGTGTCCCAAATGAACTCTAGTGTCTTATATTTATATTTCTCCTCCTATGCTATCTTGGAATGTTCTAGTCTCATCAAAGGTTACAAGTGGAGGTTAATACCTCCCACAACTACCATAATATCAACACTCCCTCCTAGCTAGGGAGGTATAAAAATCAATGGTCTTCAGAACAGATAGACCATTCAACTGGTAGAATCATCATCACTATCCAACTGGATAGTATCCCTTCTCTATAACAATCATATCATTTGATATCAATCTGCATAAACACTATCATGATACAAACTGAGTCATCTGGGCCATTCTTCCACTCACATCTATGAGATCTGGAAGAGCATCTGCCCTCAGAAGGTAAAACATCAACCATGGGCTATCTGGACTATTCTTCTTAAGCATAGAAGAATATATGTCTTTGATTTCTGAGCCTGGACCATTCACCTAACTGGGCCATTCCTCTGGCACTAATCATAGTGCAACCTGGAGAGAATGAGTCTTCTCTAGGGAATGTTTGTCCCTGATTGTTGAACTTGTACCATTCACCTAACTAGGCCATTCTTCTGGAACTAATCATAGTGCAGCCTAGAGAGAATTAGTCTGCCCTAGGGAATGACTATCCGAACCATTTCCTAAGGAAATGATTGTCCTGCACCAACCCCCAAAATGGACCATTCTTTGAAATGAATGACATCTATGAACTTCGAAAGAATGACTGCCGAATGAGGCAGACCATTCTACTTGACCACTACTCAGAGTGACTTCCAAGAAGAATGATTTTCCTATACCATTCCCCCACACTAGCCACAAGGGGAATCACTGTCTATGGTACATCAACAATCTATCAAATCATTTTCATTACAAAAATGACTGTTTGATTTGGACCATTTTCCGAACTGGAAAATGTCTATCTGTCAGAAATATCAAACCACTTTTTGAACTAGAAAAGAACTGCCCATGAATCAATAACATATATCAGTGCTCCCTCCCAACCTGGGGAGCCATCTCTTCCTTTTCATCTAAGGGAGTTATCTCCATGAGCCCCATCTTGTCACTTAAGTATGCAAACTTTATTCTGGACAAAGGCTTTGTCAAAATGTTTGCTACATGCTCATCTGTGGAGATATACTGGAGTTTCACTTCTCCTTCCTAGACTTTATCATGAATAAAGTAGTATTTGATCTCAATATGTTTCTACCGGTCATGAAATATTGGGTATTCGGATAGCCTTATACAACTCTTATTGTCACAGTATATTACGGTTGAATCTAGTACATGATCAAATAATCTCGAAATCAACTTCCTCATCCATAATGCTTCGGTACATGCCTCACATGCTACAATATATTATGCTTCTGTAGTGCTGAGTGCGACATGATTATGTTTCCTGCTGGCCCATGATATCATAACAGAGCCCAAGCTGAAACACATCCCTGAAGTACTTCTTATGTCTTCTGCACTCCCTGCCCAATCTGAATCTTTGAATCCATGAAGTCGTATATCATTGGATGAAGTGTATATTAAACCCTAGTTTAGTGTCCCCTGAATATATCTTAGAACATGCTTTGCAGCTATCCAATGCTCATGTCTGGTTTCTACCTAGAACTAGATTAAGATGTTTACAACAAAGCAAATATATGGTCGAGTATTTACTAGATAAATCAACGACCCAATCAATTGCCAATATAGGGACGGGTCTATTGGATCAGAATCTAAGTATTTTACTTTTCTTATATATGTGGTCATAGGAGTGGCCATGAATTTGCAATCCATCATTCCAAATTTCTGAAGAATCTTTACTTCTTACTTTCCTTGTCCAAGGAAGACTTCACCATGCTTATGCCATACTTCTAGTCCCAAGTAATAGTGCATGAGACCAAGATCTTTCATATTGAACTCAGAAGCTAGTTTCTTCTTACATTGGGTGATGAGAGACTCTGCACTTGTTCAGGAATAATTCATCGACATATAGCAGTAGAATCACAGGTGCATTGTTCACAACTTTGTAGAAGAGATTTGGATTTGCATGACTCTTAGAGAAACCAAGTCTTAATAAGTAGTTGTCTATTCTGGCATACCAGGATCTTGGAGCTTGCTTGAGTCCATACATGGATTTCTTTAATCTACAAACATGAGTGTCTCTAGAATGTACTTCAAAACTTTGAGGTTGTTCAATGCATACTTCTTCTTCAATTTCTCCATTGAGAAAAGTTGTTTTTACATACATCTGATGTAGTCTCCATCCCATGGAAGCAACAAGAGACATAATGACTCTAATAGAATTATATCTAGCAATCTAAGCAAAGATTTCATCATAATATGCTCCCTCCTTTTGGGAAAACCCTCTATCTACAAACCTTGCCTTGTATTTTGTCCACACTTTCGTATGTTGCATGTTTGATCTTATAGACCCATTTTGAAGTTACCACTGATTTTTCTTTGGGTCTAAGCATGATTTCCCATATGTCATTTTTCATGATAGACTGGTGTTCTTCTATCATGGCTTCTTTCCATTGTTTCTTCTAGGTTGCTTCTTCAAATGTGGTGGGTTCTTCATTTATAAACTTTGTCATACATGTTGCATAGCTGGAGAATATTTTGGGCTTTTTGCTTTCTCTGAAGGTTCCACTTGTGGATTTGAGTCTTTTTGCTTCTTGTAGAGTAGTTTCAAGCCAGGATGGATGTTTTCTAGTTTTCAGTACAGTGACTGGTTCAATAGCTTCACATGGTTGCATCAGATGATCAAGTTGTTTTGGTTCTTCATTTTGAATTTATGGAAGATGGGTGCTTTCTTCTTTAAGCTCTTCATATTCTTTTTCTTCTATGGATTCTTCTATAGATTTCTTGAAATCCATCTTCTCATTGAAGGTCACGTCTTTGATGACTTCAACTTATGTTGTTCTGGGATATAGATTATGTAGGATTTGGATGATTCAGTGTAGCCAAAAAATATGCTCTTCTTTCCTAAGGGTTCTAGTTTCTTCCTTTTATCCTTGGGGATATGAATGTAAATAGGGCACCCAAAGATTCTCGAGTTTTCTACATTGAGTTTCTTTCCTAAGAAGGCTTCTTCTGGAGCCATATCCTTTAGTATGCGATGGGGACTTCTGTTTTGAACATATATTGTTGTCATGGTTGCTTCTCCCCATAAATACACAGATCAACCTTGATCATTCATTAGTTCCTTCACGGTTTCCACAATGGATCTATTCTTTCTTCCTGCTGCACCATTTTGTTGATGATTATGAGGAACGATTAGCTCCCTCCTAGATTTGAAAAAGGCAAAAAAATCCTTGGATGTGTATTCTCCTCCATTATCTGTTCTCAAGGTCTTTATTTTCTTGTTTGTGAGGTTTTCTATTTCTGCTTTGAATTCTTGAAACTTGTTGAAAAATTCATCCTTTGTCTTTAGAAGATATAACCAAGTCTTTCTTGAGTAATTGTCTATGAAGATTACATAGTAAACATAACCTCCTAGATATTTGACTGGCATCGGACCGGAAAAATATGAGTGTATTAGATCTAGGATTTCCTTAGATCTATTATAGCTGCTTGAGAATGGTTTCTTAACATTTTTACCAAGAGCACATCCTCTGCAAATTCCTTCATGTGTAGATTGTAGTTTTGGTATTCCTTCAACCATTTTGTTGAGGACAATTAATGCTTGATAGTTAAGGTGAGCATACCTTCTATGCCAAAGTTCACTGGGATCGACTTCCTCATGTACAAGAGCTTCATCATTACGTTCTAGTATTATGTATAGTCTTCCTTCACGAGCTCCAATAACTCTAGCATTCTTTATACTAGATTTTCTAGACTAGGATAGTACTTCACCATCTACAAAGGATATTCTATTTCCTTTGTCTTCTAGGCAAGATATGGATACAAGATTCTTTTCTAGACCAGGTACATATAATACATTGCTCAAATGAACATTGTTACCTGTTTTCAATTTTATGGAGGCTTTACCAATTCCTTTGACTAGATAGGTGTTCTTATCTCCAAGTTCTACCTTGTAGGATGTCTTCTTTTCATTTAGACTGGAGAGTCCGACCTGGTCTCTTGTCATATGCCTGGAATCTCCACTACCAATTATCCACATGTCATCTTCAAGAGTCCATGTAAGAGTTGAATAGTGTAGGTGATCCATCTTTGCACTCATGATTTTTTTTAATTGATAGTTGGTCAAACTTTGACTTTGATTGGTCAAACGTTGACTTTGACCTAAAATATCCACCTTGATGTTTTTTCCTTCTAAGAGTGTTGATAGGTGTGTTGTACTAAGGCATACTAGAATATCATCTCCTTGAGTAAGGTGTTCCATCATAAGGTGTTGGGAAAGAGGTTCTTAGGGTTTTGCAACTGCACCTTCTAGTAACCCTAGCGACAATGCTTTAGTGACTACACCTACTAGAAACCCTAGAAACAGTTCTTCAATGAGCCTGATAATATTATGGATTAACTTCCTTCTAGTGGTTAGACTGAATGAAGGAGGTGTGGGCCCATAACCTATTAGAACTGATCACTACATATTCCTTCTTTTCAAGTTATTTGTTCAATCTGCAAATCTGACTCTACATGTCTACAACAATTTGTTAGAAAAATGGGTGTGCTCGTTTAACCATAGACAATATAGCAATATTGCCACCCAACCATAGGCACAAATTCCACCCCCGAGCACCTTAAACTTGACGGAAAATAATTCCGGTAGAAAATCAATATCCAACCAAGGCTAATGCACCAAGCAAAGATAACCAAGATTGATAAAAAATTCCAACCCAGAAAGACAGAAATTACAGGTTTGCAGTAACTACAGTTGCAACTACCCTCCAGACTTTCTCACTAAATTTATGCAGTGCGCACTACTGAATTTCTGCAGTTGTGAGCTATGTTTCCCAAATGAGCTCTGGCATCTTGTATTTATACTGCTCCTCCTAAGATGTCTGGGCTGACTTCTCTTTCTGGAGGCTAAAAACTCAATATTAAATATTTTCTTTGGTCGACTTGTCTTCTAAGGTTATGTTCAATGATCTAGGGTTTCTTCTTGCTTCTTGGAATGTTCTAGTCTTGTCAAAGGTTACAAGTGGAGGTTAATACCTGCCACAACTACCATAATATCAACACAATTTGTATTGAATATGTTCATGTCTGAATGCATTCCTGAAATCCTCAATACAACCATGCATCTCTACCTAAAAATTGTACCACTGATATTATTCATAATTGTCAGTTGATACCTGCATGGGAAAATGTTCCAAAAGGTGCTCCTCAAACAATCGAATTTTCACAAGACATTATGCACTTCTGCCATTAAACCATTCTAAAACTACCTTTCCAGAATTTGCCAACACTTCATACTACTCAAAAGATATTTCTTTGATCTGTAAAGTTGCTACTTAGAATCCCCCTATTTAATATTCATATTTACTGGGAGTCTCCAAGATGAATGGCTTAGAAAGGTGGAGGAAGTCTTCCTGATGCGGAGTAATCTTCATCTTCATAATCTTCTTGAATTTTGGCATCTTCTTCTTTTCATGTAGATTCATCATGATCTCGTACCACAACAAATCCTGAGAGTATGATCTCTGGTAGTTGTTCATTCACATGTTCTTCTTTTACCTATTCTTTATTCACCTATTCTTTGTTCACATGTTCTTGTTTTCTTTTCCAAACCTTCTTGCATATGATATTAGTTTTTTCTTTCATGGAATTATCCATTATGCTTCTACAATCACGAGCTATATGTCCATAGTTGTGGCACTTGTAGCATTCAATATTGTGTGGGGCCACATAAACATTTCTTGTTTGAACTTTTCTTCCATAAGCTCTGTAATCTACAACTTTATGTCCAAAGTTATTAGAAATAAAACAATAACCATGAAATAAACTTTGATACCTAAGAGTGAATGATCTTCTTTGTGTTGTAGTCCTTTTTAACTCATCCCTTGTATGATCACGATCTTCTCTTCTGTTGTTTCATTCACAATGGTTGAAGCTTCTTTGATACCTGGAAGTGGATGGTCTTCTTTGGTATCCGTCTCTTTTGTAATATTCCTTTTGAGTCTTTTTTTTTTTTCTGGAACGTTCTCCTTTGAGGGCGTGTATTCTTCCTTCTTGATAGAGTCTTTAATGACTTTTTCATAACTCATAGCCTTCTCTTCATTATTCCTTTCTAGTAACTTGTAACATTTCTCTTCAGCTTTCTTTACTCATGATATGGGACTTTCTCTGTCTTCGGTGTTCTTGTTGAGCTTGACAAATTTAATTATTAATGTGACAACTTATTCTTCAAGCTTCTCACAATATTCTTCTTTCTTCATCATATGGATCTTCATGACTTCTTCCTTTCTCTTTGCTTCTTCAAGTTGGGTCTTCAAGGAGATAATTTATTCTTCAAGTATTCTTTCTTGTTGACTGAATTATACTTCAAKCTTATTTAAGTCCTCAAATATWTCCTTGAGATGGCTAGTCAAAATATTTTCTCTCTTCTATGCTTCATTTCTTTGTGCTACTATTTCGACTTCAAAAAAYTGTTTTTCTTTCAACTGATCTTTGATATTTTCTTCAATCACTTTGGATTCTTCTACTTGGATTTTTAGGGTTGTAATCATCTACTAGACTACTTCAGAGTTGGGATTTTGAGATCCCTTATTTAGCTCTATCAATTCTTCCTTSAGTGACTTTTTCTTCGTTATTTCTTTCGTCAAATCGTCTAAAGCATTGAATAATTCTACTTCAATATTTACTATGCCTTCTTCACAATCTTCTTCTTATGAATCTGTCTAACATGAAGAGAATCTTTCATCTTGTTTTGCTTCAACATCATATTTATTATGATTAGCATGCTCTAGATTTGTGATAGAATGGGATTCCTTAATGTATAGATTATGTAGCTTATCCCAAAGTTCTTTGGCTGATGAACATTGTCTGACTTTGTCTTTTACAGGATATGATAATCCTTCCAAGATGAAATCCATTGTTATTTTTTTGTTTCTCTTCAATTCCTTCTTGGTTGCAGTCTTTGGTTTCTTTGAACTAGTGTATCTTGTAACAATTGAGTACCAAACATCATACTCATGTGCTCCTATAAATGATTTCATCTCGTTTCTCCATATCTCATAGCTCATACCATTCTAACCAATCAAACTGTGGTACTCCAATATTAGCATACTTTGTGATCTTCCTTCCAGTGGTTAAACTGTTTTCTTGAAGGACCTGCTCTGATACCAATTGTTGGAATACTGAGAGGGGAGTGGTGAATTAGTATGAACACTTTTTACCACTTTCAATCACAATATATATAAACTTCAACTTTATCAATAGTTTATCACTTATGCATTTAGTTTATCATTGCATCATAAATAATATCATTCGTTAGTGCATAATAAACAACCATAGATACACCGTACACCAAAATTTATGTAGAAAATCAAATGGGAGAAAACCACATAATGATTTTATATATATATCAAGAATACATTAATAGGAAGCACCAACTTCCCAATTCTCCAAAACCAACAGGAAGGAGGCTCCAACCCCCTATTTACAGGCTCTAACATGAAGGAAGCTACAACTCCCTGAATTCTCTAGCTACAACTGGAAGGAGGCTCCAACCCCCTATTTACAGGCTCCAACCTAAAGGAAGCTACAACTCCCTGATACAACTGGAAGGAGGCTCCAAACTTCTAGTTTACAGGTTCCAACCTGAAAGAAGCTCCAACTCCCTGTGTTCTCTGGATCCAACTAGAAGGAGGCTATGACCCCCTGATTTATGGGCTCCAACCTGGAGGAAGATCCAACTCCCCGAGTTCTTTAGCACCAACCGAAAGGAGGCTACAACACCCTTTCCTTACCCCATCCTATCACCCTGAAATATAAGTGTAGACTCAAACTATCACTACCACTGATGAACTTGTAATTGCCATTGTCATCAACGGACTTGTCACTATCACTGTCACTATCACTATCACATCAACCAATCATTGTTACTATGTTACATAAACCAATCGCTATTACTCTGTCACATCAACCTGTACTTGATGATCAACCAATCATCCAACCTGTACCATATCATGCATCAACCATGTGCCAAAACCTATACCATACCATGTACCAAGATCACCAAGAAGTGCCCCTATCAATGTACCATATCATCATCAACTCATGAACCATAACATCACCAAGATGTGTCTCAATATCACCAATCATGTACCATAAGATATGCCAAGTGTAGGTACCAAAACATTAATGATAAGCAACCAACCATATACCAAAAAGTGTGCCTCATACATATGCCACCATATACTAAGTGTATACCTCAACCATGTACCAACATCAAAAATATGTGTCTATAACAACCATGGCATATACCAAACCAGATACAGAGGTACCATAACATCACTCAATCATGTAGCCAAGATGTACCTCAAACCATGTGCCTCAAGYATGTGCCAACATCCATAAACCATGTACCAAGAGATACCATCAAACATGTGCCATATCACTCATGATATTCCTCAAGCATATACCATACAACAAACCATATGCCAAGTAACCAAGATGTGCCTCAAGGCATATACCAAAACTTCACAAAGATACCAAAAATGAGCCTTAAGCATGCACCATAACATCACCAACATGTAACCTTCAAAACATGCATATAGACATACCTTTAAACCTGTAGCTGACCTGATACACAATATTTCATAATTGTAACTCTTCCTCAGCCTCAACAACCTGGTACTAGCATCCTCCCTAAATTTTCCTTAGCCTTGCGGGACTAAGAGAAGTCAACTAGTGGGGCATTGCAGGACGAGGGTCATAGAACCTATGAGGGTGCCTTGCAGGACACCACACGGGTCATCCAAATTAGTGTTTCAAAAAAACCCTTTCTCTCCTCTGCAATACCAAAACTTCCATAGTCCTTATTCTTTTGTTGCCTCAAATTCATCGTTTCATATTCGCTAATAGATTACTTGCTCACATAGAAGATATTCAATAAAGTTGTGTGTATAAGAATGAGAGGCTTCTTGATGTGTATTTATACCTTTTCAAAGTAAATTGTTTCCTCAACTTTAGGGGAAACCTGTTCTTTCTTGTTACAACCACTTTACCCTTTAATTTATGACTCGTAATTGTTTAGGGGCTTTTAAACCATTCTTCGGTGCTTCCAACTTCATGATCTCATAACTCCTCAACCATGAGGAACTACATGACATAGTACCTACTGTTGGAAACTAAATGACAAGAACTATCCATCTATGAGCGTGTTACATGCATTTACACCATCCTTCATGTTCCTATTCCTCAAACAACTTTGGGTTTCATGACCACACCTTTGGGGCTTCTTGTAGACTTCTTCAAATGCACCCATCACATCTGTTGACATCAATGGAAACCACTTATGTTGACATCAATGAAAACCAACTATCCAACAACATCAATGACAACCAACTATCCAACACACAATAGATAAGGATTCCCTCAAACTAGTATTGTTGAGGGGGATAAAATATGAGTATATCGGGGCCCTAAATCTATATGCATTTGGGGATATCTCTAAATGAAATTATGATGAAATAAGAGAAGTTTGAAGAAACTACTCAATAGCTATTATAGAAAAGAATAAAGTTTTGGGTATGTGTTATATTCTTTGCACGACCAACCCCACGCACCGTGTTGTGTTGGGCTCAACAAGGGGGGCGCAGAGCCACTAATTTTTTTGGGCGGATTTTGCATTTGTTTTTAAAATTGCTTTTTGCTTTTTGCAGTTTTGTGGTGCATGGGCAAATTTGTGGTTTAGTCCATGGTTTTATAATTCTTGTTAAGGAATTATGGTTGTAGTCTAATTCTGGTAAATGGATTAGGGGTTTTGTATGTTGCGAGATATTATTTATAGTGTATTGTAAACAATGAAATCGAGAGATGATGAATAAGAATTAGAGGTGTGACTCTAACCAAGTTGTTGATTTTCCTCATTTGGGTTTCAAGGGTAAATAACTGTGTATATGTGTGATAACAATTTTGTTCTTTTATGTTTTTAAGAATCTATGTGTGCATTGCATTACTGTAAAAGGTTTAAAACTTACATAAAGGAATAAGAGAAATGAGGCACAAACTTTGAATCCCAAAGTTGGATTAACGGGGTAGAAATTGAAAATTTGTTGGAAAACACGATGATTCATCAATGGTAGGCCTATGGCCTATCTGTTTTGCAACATGGATCTTCTACAACTAATTAGAATTCAATGTCTATGCATTTTGAATCCATTGTCAATTTGAACTTTAAATTGAGTGCAATCTATGTTATCTTGTGACTCCTATACAATCATAAAGTCTAAGTTCACCACCTTTGTATATTTCACATTATAGGATATATTTCTTATCCTAAGTGTGTTTCTAGATCCTACTTTTCCTCCTCTTACCTTATCTCGTGTTGAGGTGTCGATGGGAGAGAAAACAAGATGGTTTCATTCTTGCATTATATATTTGTATCATTGAAATGAATACAATATGAGAATGAACGTGAGTTGGCTTGAGGTATTTTCCACCAAATTTATTTTTCTTCTCTGCAAGCATCCTCTGAAAAATATCCAAGAAAGGGTGCCTTCACTACAAGATGGAAGATAAGAGTTGAATATAATTTTCCTTTGGCATAATATTGTTTTCCATATCAGGGCTAGAGATGACATTTGTTGCTATAATGGGTCATTTGACAACCATTGCTCCTTGGGATACAAGTGCAAGCAGCTCACTTTCCCCTTGGGCTCAACTCTCCAAGATTTTTTATTGGTTCTTTGATTCTTGGGATGGAGTTTCGAATGAAGCCTCGAGCATTTGGCCTCCCAATTTCTAGTCAATATATAGTACCAATGTCCAATCGATATATAGTTGATTATGTATAACTAGTTACCCCCATAGCATTGATGTTTTTTCCATTATTTGGTCTAATACTTGCTAAATTGACCAATTCTATAGCCCACAACATTGTGTAGATTAATAGTTTAACAACGGTTTACTTTGGTTACATTTTATGAGTTTGACATGAGGAAATTCTTGAGTGTGCCTAATTATTGATGAGTATGAGTTTGTGGTATGCTTGTTGATAAGTTATGATATATAGTCTTAACCTTGTGAGTTGTGGAAAGATTTTTTTGTGTGTATTTTAGATCTAGGTATATGATTGACACCTATCCAAGGTAAAATTAGGAGAAAGGAAAAATGGTATTGGTTCAAGTCGTATTTGGTATGCACTCATCAATTTGAGGAGTAAGGAAAGACTTTGTTGGCAGTAAATTAGGGTATGGATTGACTTTCCCTCATAGCCCAACAAGAAGATCATTGAGGTTTCATAAGTGTGATCCATAATACCCCAGCTTGAGAAAGAAGGAAGTGTCTGCATAACTCTACAACAATCCATACAGAAAAAAAATTAGAGAGGAGAAGATTACCATGATTTCTCCAGCAAATCACTTGATCTAGTCTAAGGAGAAGGGAGATGGTCGCATAGCTCGACAACAAGCCATACAAAGCAGTAGAATAAAAGCAAAAGTGGATCCATGGACTCCCTAACAAATCAATCATTGCATCATCCTTGATGAATTGTGAACCCCAAGATCCCATTCCTCAATGTTGATGTAGAGGAAATGATGATTTTAAGGGTAATAATTGTAGTCCACAACCAGGAATTCCTTAGCAGGAATCATATTCTCTTTCAATATAAACATGTTCATTTGTAGCTTAGTTAGGGTAGATAGTTGATAGTTTTCAAATTACTTATTTCTACGATTAGAAGGAGTTATATATTAGAGTTTGTAATGCTGAAGGATTTTTGATGGAATAAAAATATTATTA
Organism: Picea engelmannii; assembly: GCA_009831015.1. Taxonomy (NCBI): domain Eukaryota; kingdom Viridiplantae; phylum Streptophyta; class Pinopsida; order Pinales; family Pinaceae; genus Picea; species Picea engelmannii. Next base: position 286,806 of record ML795925.1, read on the forward strand.
TTATTCTAAGTTAAATTAAGCTACAGAAAAGGAATTTTCCAAACCTCCTTAGGTAGGGCCCACCTAGAGAGGCAACTAATGAATCCATCTTCATATCTATTTTGAATATTTATTTAATGTTGTGAATGTTTTTAGTTCAGTAGTCAGAATATCTATGTTCTTATGATTCATCCTTTGCTAGTTGTTGTGAACCCATGACCAGCATTGGATTTTTTGTGTGATTCAATGCACTGTAGATTAGCATTAATTTTCAGCACTAAAGTTATTTTTCATTCATCATTTCCTTTCTATAACACTCGAAGTTTTTTCTTTCATTTTATTTCCAATCAAGTTATTGTTATTGAAAGGAAACTAAATAAATTTACGACACTAGTCAATAAACCATAAGGCATTTTATGCCCAGAAGACTTATGCTACATACTCCTAGTTCTTTTTGACAAGTAGTTGCATATAACTCATATAAATTTCCATTCCTTAGAATAAATAGAGTACATAGTTCTTTCTGCAACTCTTTCATACACTTGAAGGTTGCATAAACATTGCACAAGTACTTCAGACGTATATGATTCATGGGTCGATAATTTAAGTGTGATTACTTGAGGTTCAACAACCTTTAATGCCACAATCCTTTCTCTCACTAGTATATCTAGATTTAATCCCCCCTTCCCCTCTAGGTTTACATCCTCCTATTGGTGGTTTGAGATACTCACTAAATAATATTCCTTTGAATTTTGAAATCCCTTTTTAACTTGGGATAGACCCTTCGGTAAAGTTTTAGATTTTGCACTAATTTTAGGTTCCTCCCTCTATTTCTTACCACTCATGTCACTTACCAAAAGAGTACTCATGTTTGGGGGTTCCCTCAACTTACAATCAACTAGTAAATTGTTGTTGGAGGGCCCAGTCGACTTTGTCGATTAGATCCAGCATTCGACCAAACATTAGTCGATTGGGAATGGAAAGTCGAATTCTAAGTCAATTGATTGTTGGGTCGGGTCGACTGACCCAAGTAGTTAACAATTGTAACTACCTGATAACTAACTCATAGTGTAAATATTGGATCATGAATGTAAGAAAGTGGTGGTTTATGGTGTTATCTTGATATAATAAAGTATATTGGTTGTTGGTCTCCCCATTACTTTCTCTTCCTTATCTCTTCTATTTGTGTGTATTTATATGATGACTGTATAATACATGTGAATTACTATTGGTAACCTCTCTACACAATCCCCTAGATTGCAACATTGGTTATGTTGTCAGTAGTACTTGATCTAGGACAAATCGATAAGATTATGCACACATAGATGTTGAGTTTGGAAGATATTTGTGAGTGGTGGCAGAGAAATATCAACAATTATCTGAAGAACTACGCCAAAAGAAATAAAATCACATTTGTAGAAGAAAAATCCCAATTCTTCACTGAGACACGTGATTTTTTTTTCAAAGTGACCACTAAAGAGATTAAAAAGTACATTTATAGTCTTGCACATGGATAATCTCACTGACGATGAGCGATTTATGTAAAAAATAATTAATGAGGGCCAAACAAACTTGCACAAGTGGTTTGAAAACATTGTAGATGATTTTTTTCAAGAACATGCAATTGAAGAGCGAACATCTGTCGATAAAATCAAACAAAGGTTCTATGATTATTTTCACGTGATCCGAGTGGATATTGGTGGCCACCCACCTATTCCAAATTCCAACTGGCTCATCTAGACAATTTCCAGTTCAACACGTTTCTTTGTAATGGGGACATTTATTTGTAATTGTGGGTTCTGAACTTACGAAGTTGTCCTGAAGCCCTAGACAACATCCATGTGGATATTGGTGGTCGCCCACCAATTCCAACTGGATTATTTTGGAATTTTTCATGTAAGTACATCTTTATGTACTTCCAGGGGAATTTTGGGGCTCTAAAGAGTGTTTTCTTGGCTTGCCACAATCAAACTATAGACAAAGTCAAAGTTTGACAACATAATGTGTATTTCTTGGAAATACCTTTCCAACGAGCTATAACATGCCTAAAACGGAGATAATATGCAAACGTTATGACCCCGAGAAGTGAATGTACTAACTTACTCCAACAGGGCCCACATGAATTTTGGTGCTTCATCTCCTATGGTTAGGTTTTTGGATTTGTAGGTTTTTGGAATTCATGTTTATCATAAAAAGGCCTTCAAAGCCTCATTGTAATCATCTTCTTGTGAATGCGCGTAGTCGTCACATCTCTTCTCATAGATAAAGTTGCCATCATTCTAGCGAGTCTTGCACTCTGTATTTTTACAGTCTCTTTACATTTCTTTCATTAAAAGAAATCATGTATTGTTGTATTTCTTTTTTTCTGGCAATTTTTATGTCTATTTCATTGTAATATCTTTATTTTCATTTTGTTCTGAAAATAATATGGATCAGTGGTATCAGAGCAAGTAGCTCTTGATTGATTTTCAATGCATGTCCCCGACGAGGTCTGAGTATAGAAAGTTGGGTCTCGAGCTTGTCTCTCTTGAGGACAATCACTCTCACATGCCCAAGAAACCCTCTATGGTGGCAGAAAAGAAAAACGACAAAGCATAAGATTCTATTAACATGTTGCTTGAGCAAGCTCTCGCGCGACAGAGGGACGAAATGATGGAGAATTTTCCCACATCCTTTAACACCTGTCGATAGCAACAGGTGCATCTTCATCAAGCGACCACTTTGGAGGAACCTCTCCCTTCAAGGTACAAGCTAATTTTTATGTTCCTTTATTTGAAGGATAGATAGATGCAAATGCCTTAGAAAAATGGTTGAATATGCTAGAAGGTTATTTCTCTGTTCACAGTCTTTTCGACATGGAAAATATCACTTTTTCAGTCCTTAAGGCTCTTCCCCATGTCAAACATTGGTGGGAAACTTACTGGGATCAAAGCTCCACAGAGGAATCTGGAATATATGGGGTCGATCCCACTTGTGATTTTTTTGTGGATGTGGTCAAGGAACAATACTACCCTGTTGATAACTATGAAGACCAATACATGAGATGGACCACATTGGGGCAAGAGAAGAGCCAAACAATGTCAGAGTTCACCAATACTTTCCATACCTTGCACACCAAGCTGGGTATCAAAGACTCTGAGAAACATCTGGTTCTGAAATATTGTGGGGCTATGCATAGGTACATCCAAATCGAAATGGATTTCCTAAAAATTTCATCGTTGGGAGCTGCCTATTGATATGTTGTCAAAATCGAGCAGAAATTTAGGCACTAGAACAAATGGGAGCTTGGGTTTGCAAATCCACAACAACCAAATCATAGTAAAGACAACCCTCACCAACAACCTCCCGAAAACCAGTCCAAGACACATGAAAATAAAGGTAAAGGAAAGATGAAGAATGACACTAGGAAGTGGTGCGACTTCCACAAAATCCCCTAGCACAACATCGATGAATGTCACTTAAAACAGTCATTAGTGGTTGAGGTCAAAGACAAGGAGTTGAACCCTGATTCAGAATATGATCTAGAAAATATTGAAAACAAACAAATCATCGATGTAGACCCCACTGCTACTGTCACGACCACAACAATTCAACCAGAAGAACTAGTAGATCTTGAAGAAGGGGAGTGCCTCTTCCATTCACAGATGTGGGTGAACGGGACCTTGTTGCATTTCATTGTTGATGGTGGCAGCTAGAACAACCTCATCTAACTGAGGTCGTCAAATAGTTGGGGTTGTCTAAGACACCACACCCAGAGCCATACAACATCGGGTAGCTTCACCAAGGACGAGATCTATGTGTCAGCTAGTAGTGCCATCTGTCCTGTGGCATTCAGGCCTTCAAGGATGAGATAGTGTGTGATGTTTCCCCTCTTGATGTCTGTGATGTTGTTTTGGGCCAACCATATATGTGAAACATCATTTTGTTTATGAGTCTCGAACCCGTAGTGTCAGTATTACTCTGGGGGGTCAGCTCTATCGGATACCATAGGTAGTTCTAGCTATCGTTCCACCAAAACAATGCTGCAATGTAATATCACATACTGCAAAATTCATCCTCTTCACAGTCTGTTGAAAGGATGTACAGAAGGCTACTACAACCATTGTAGCCTCAACACCTTCTATCCAACAGAAGCAGATTGCAGATATTGTTTCTTCACCTACGATGGTGCTTACACAATGCCCCCTCCAAGCCTAGAGACAATAGGTTGGTGGAACAGATTCAACCCCGCCAACAACGGGTTCATGACAACATTCCACAGACCAAGCAACGCAACTTCTCCAACAAGGCATGAAATTCACCAAGATTCAAATTCATAAAATTATTTCCCCTCTTCCCTAGGCACTCAATGCAATGGAGACCATTGCTTCCTAATGGGGGAGGATTGATCTAGGTGGATATTGGTGGCCACCCACCTGTTCCAAATTGCAATTGGCTCATCTGGTCAGTTTTTCAGTTCAACACGTTTCTCTGTAATGGGGACATTTCTTTGTAATTGTGGGTTCTACACTTACGGGGCTGTTTTGAATTCCTACACAACATCCAGGTGGATATTGGTGGGCACCCACCTATTCAACCTAGCTTATTTTGGAATTTTTTCATGTAAATACATTTTTTTGTACTTCCAAGGCCATTTTGGGGCTCTAAACAATGTTTTCTTGGCTTGCCACAGTCAAACTGTAGACAAAGTCACATTTTGATGGCATAATATGTGGTTCTTGAAAATACCTTTCCAACGAGCTATTACACACCTAAAAAAGAGATAGTATGCAAAAGTTACGATCCCAGGAAGTTAATGTACTAACTTACCCCAATGGGGCCCATATGAATTTTGGCGCTTCATCTCCTAGGGTTAGGTTTTTGGATGTCTAGGGTTTTGGAATTCATGTTTATCATAAAAAGGCCTTCAAAGCCTCATTGTAATCATCTTCTTGCGAATGAGCGTAGTCGTCACATCTCTTCTCAGAGATAAAGCTACCATCATTCTAGTGAGTCTTGCACTCTGTATTTTTACAGTCTCTTTACATTTATTTCATTAAAAGAAATCATGCATTGTTGTATTTCTTTGTTTCTGACAATTTTAATGTCTATTTCATTGTAATATCTTTGTTTTCATTTTGTTCCGAAAATAATCTGGATCAGTGGTATCAGAGAAAGAAACTCTTGATCGATTTTCAATGCATGTCCCCGACGAGGTCTGAGTATAGAAATTTGGGTCTCGAGCTTGTCTCTCTTGAGGACAATCACTCTCGCATGCCCAAGAAACCCTCTATGGTGGCAGAAAAGAAAAATGATAGAGCATAAGATTCTATTAACATGTTGCTTGAGCAAGCTCTCGGGCGACAGAGGGATGAAATGATGGAGAATTTTTCCCACATCCTTCAGTGCCTGCTGATAGCAACATGTGCATCTTCATCAAGCGGCCACTTTGGAGGAACCTCTCCCTTCAAGGTACAAGTTAATTTTGATGTTCCTGTATTTGAAGGATAGATAGATGCAAATGCCTTAGAAAAATGGTTGAATCTACTAGAAGGTTATTTCTCTGTTCACAATCTTTCCGACATGGAAAATATAACCTTTTCAGTCCTTAAGGATCTTCCCCATGTCAAACATTGGTGGGAAACTTACTGGGATCAAAGTTCCATAGAGGAATCTAAAATATATGGGGTCGATCCCACTTGTGATTTTTTTGTGGATGCGGTCAAGGAACAATACTACCTTGTTGATAACTATGAAGATCAATACATGAGATGGACCACATTGGGGTAAGAGAGGAGCCAAACAATGCCAAAGTTCACCAATACTTTCCATACTTTATGCACCAATCTCGGTATCAAAGACTCTGAGAAACATCTGGTTCTAAAATATTGTGGGGCTTTGCATAGGTACATCCAAACCAAAATGGATTTCCTAAACATCTCATAGTTCGGAGTTGCCTATTGATATGTTGTCAAAATCGAGAAAAAATTTAGGCACTAGAACAAATGGGAGCTCGAGTCTGCAAATCCACAACAACCAAAGCATAGTAAAGAAAACCCTCACCAACAACCTCCCGAAAACCAGTCCAAGACACATGAAAATAAGGGTAAAGGAAAGATGAAGAATGACACTAAGAAGTGGTACGACTTCCACAAAATCCCCTAGCACAACGCTGATGAATGTCGCTCTAAACAGTCATTAGTGGTTGAGGTCAAAGACAAGGAGTCGAACCCTGATTTAGAATATGATTTAGAAAATATTGAAAACAAACAAATCATCGATGTAGACCCCACTGCTACTGTCGCAACCAGAACAATTCAACCAGTAGATCCTGAAGAGGGGGAGCGCCTCTTCCATTCACAGATGTGGGTGAAGGGGACCTTGTTGCATTTCATTGTTGATGGCAGTAGCTAGAACAACCTCATCTCAACTAAGGTCATCAAACAGTTGGGGTTTTCGAAGACACCGCACCCAGAGCCATACAACATCGGGTGGCTTCACCAAGGATGAGAGCTATGTGTCAGCCAGTAGTGTCATCTGTTCTATGGAATTTGTGCCTTTAAGGATGAGGTAGTGTGTGATGTTTCCCCTCTTGATGTCTGTGATGGTGTTTTGGGCCAAACTTATATGTGAAACATCATGTTGTTTATGAGTCTCGAACTCGTAGTGTCATTATTACTCTGGGGGGTCAGCTCTATCGGATACCATAGGTAGTTATGACTATCATTCCACCAAAACAATGTTGCAAGGTAATATCGCATACTACAAAATTCATCCTCTTCATAGTCTGTTGAAAGGATGTACAGAAGGACACTACAACCACTACAACCTCGACACCTTCTATCAAGCAGAAGCAAATTACAGATATTGTTTCTTCACCTACGATGGTGCCTACACAATGCCCCGCCAAGCCTAGATGCAATAGGTTGGTGGAACATATTCAACCCCGCCAACAACGGGTTCATGACAACATTCCACAGACCAAGCAATGCAACTTCTCCAATAAGGCATGAAACTGACCAAGATTCAGATTCATAAAATGATTTCCCCTCTTCCCTGGGCACTCAATGCAATGGAGACCATTGCTTCCTAATTGGGGAGGATTGATCTAGGTGGATATGGGTGGCCACCCACCTATTCCAAATTCCAACTAGCTCATCTGGTTAGTTTTCAGTTCAACATGTTTCTCTGTAATGGGGACATTTCTTTGTAATTGTGGGTTCTACACTTACGGGGTTGTTTTGAATCCCTACACAACATCCAGGTGGATATTGGTGGGCACCCACCTATTCAACCTAGCTTATTTTGGAATTTTTTCATGTCAATACATTTTTTTGTACTTCCAAGGCCATTTTGGGGCTCTAAACAATGTTTTCTTGGCTTGCCACAGTCAAACTATAGACAAAGTCACATTTTGATGGCATAATACGTGGTTCTTGAAAAAACATTTCCAATGAGCTATTACACACCTAAAACAGAGATAGTATGCAAAAGTTACGACCCCGGGAAGTTAATGTACTAACTTACCCCAATGTGGCCCATATGAACTTTGGCGCTTCATCTCCTAGGGTTAGGTTTTTGGATGTCTAGGGTTTTTGCATTCATGTTTATCATAAAAAGGCCTTTAGGGCCTCATTGTAATCATCTTCTTGCGAATGAGCGCAGTCGTCACATCTCTTCTCAAAGATAAACTTGCCACCATTCTAGTGAGTCTTGCACTCTGTATTTTTACAGTTTGTACATTTCTTTCATTAATAGAAATCGTGTATTGTTGTATTTCTCTGTTTCTGGAAAAAATTATGTGTATTTCATTGTAATATATTTTCTTTCATTTTGTTTCAAAAATAATCCGGATCATCACGACAATGTCTTTTGTACGATACCTTCTTTATTACACAAATTTCTCCTTGAAAAAGGAGTTGGTCATATTGTGGATTATCAACCACCTCTAGCCAAACCTATCAATACTGACTAGAAATGAAAACAACAAGACTGGGAACAATTTCTTGACGTCGACTGTAAAGATACCAAAGATGTGAAATTTCGTTGAAACCCGCACAGAAAATATAGCTAGAAACAATTGAACATGAAACTTACAGAGTTGAGAGAATGAGAGAAGAATTGGAGAGAAAGAATAAATAATTGTATTAACCAAATGAGACTGTGGAAAAATACACATGATATACTCTACATGGTTGAACTAATGCACCATAATGGTGATCTCTAGAGAGATGTGGACACACACTAACAGAAACAAGAGTGAACTTCAACCTAATTGTAGTTAACCGACCATGCAATCATCAGTTAACTAGTCTAGACAAGTGGAGTGGAGAGAATCTCATGCATTCACATGTGGTGCACCCTCCAAGCCTCATGCATTTCAAGTGCACCCTCTTGTTGATGATCCAAAGGTGATTGTGCCCTCATGGTGATGATCCCAAGGTGAGCATGCAACACCTGGTGATAATATTGAGGTTTCCATGCATGCCTTGACTCCACTAGTCTCACTAATGTACAACTCAGTCGTGATTGAAGATAAGGTGGCACCCTCATCTAGGGAAAATATATTTGACTAGGGGTACCCTCAACATAGACTAATAAACTTAGAAAATTAAATATTAGGTGGGTGTGTAATATCTCCAATACTCCCCCTGAACACTACTATGGAGTACACAATGAATGGGTTCTGGAAAGAAGCCATGTTGAGTACCCATTTTAAAATGCATCTAAGTAAAATGAACACTGAAAAATAGGTAAAAGGGGAAAACCTCATGAAACCCCCCCCCTCAAAAAACAACGTTGAAAAAGAAAGAAAACTACTAGTTAGTTGCATCCTTCACTTTGAGAAGGTCATGCAGAAAGTGGAATTTCTGCTCAGTGAAAGTCTTCGTGAAGATGTCGACACTTTTTTTAGAGGAAAGACAATACTTCAAGTCAATGATCCTAACATGAATCAACTCTCTGATGTGTTTTTTTCTCCGTCGTTGCACTAGGTATCTACAAAATTTCAATGTGCTATGAGTGTTGGATCAAATGACATTCAGACGATGGAACTGGATATCAAGCTCAGTGAGGAAGTTCTGTATCCAAAGTGATTGAATGATAATGTTGACCGCTCCTATAAACTTTTCCTCTGCTAATGATAAAGAAATCCCTAATTGTGTTTTACTCGACCAACAAATGGGACCAAATCATAAACTAAGTAGTACACTGAAGTGGAATTGTGATCTGTGATATCACCAACCCAATCTGAATCTGTAAATCTGATGAGGTCCAATGTACAACATGTTTCATAATGAATCCCATGAGTAGTATAACCATTTACATATTAGAGGATGTGCTTGGTATCTTTCCAGTGCAACTCATGTGACTCATGCATGTACCTGGAAATTGCACCCATTGCATACAAGTTGTTTGGATGGGAGTGACTGAGGTAAATAAGGCTCCCCACTAGTTGTTTGTACTTGGTGCAATCCACCAATGGTGTGTCCCCGACATCCTCAAGCTTGACCCCTGATAAGGAAGGAGTCTCTATCAGTGTACAATTGATCATGTTGAACCGAACCAGGAGATATTTGGCATACTTTTCTTAAGACAACTTGATTCCTGAATCAACTTGGTTGATTTCAAGAACAAGGAAGAAGTGTAATGGAACCATGTCGGATATTGAAAACCTGTCATGTAATGCATTCTTGACTGCAACAATAACCGAGTCTGAACTACCTGTGATTAATAGATCATCTAGACATGGCACTAAAAATAATAGAGATTCATAAGTTTTCAACATATAAACATTGGGATATGATTTACAACGAACAAAATTTTGAGAAAGTAAGTAAGAATCCATCTTAGCATACCAAGCTCTAGGCACCTGCTTGAGGCCATAACGTGACTTTTTGAGTCAACAAACTAGAGAAAAGTCTTGTACGTACCCATGTAGTTGTTCGATGTAGATCTCTTCTTCAATATCTCTATGAAGAAAGGAATTATTCATGTCCATTTGGTGGACCTCCCACCTCCTTGTTGCTACAATGGAAAGATCCAACCATATGGAATCCATCTTTTCTATTGGAGAAAAATTATCATCATAATCAATCACGTGGACTTGCTAAAATCCCTTTTCCACCAATTTGGATTTGTACCTTCTCATAAGACCATTTGTTACTTTCTTCATCCTGTAAACCCATTTTCATTTGACAAGCTTCCTATCCAAATGAAATAGAACCAAGTCCCAAGTCTTGTTCTCAAGGAGGGAGTTGCACTCCTCCTTCGTAGTTTCTTCCCATAAGAGATTCCCTTCATCCTATGCATGGGTATGAGATTTTGAGGCTAGAACAATGTAGTAATGCATGGGAAGTATTGGTTCCATGGTTGTGATTTATTGTGGTGCCTCCTGAAATCGGGATCTCATCCTCCTCGAATCCATTGGATCCCCCATAAGATCTCTTGCTCCCTGTAGGGTGGGTTGTGCCCATTTGGGTCTTTGATATGAATCTTCACATGCATGCTCATCATCTTATAAATATGATTCGAAAATCATATTTGAAATATGGTCTGAATGGTAGGATGCATCATCATAGATATATGGTACAGGAGGAGGTACAAAAATTTCTACATGTTGTTCTTGAGAGGCTTGCATGGGACTTTCTTCAAACTAGACACTCCTTAAATTGATTAACTTGTGATGCAACCCCCCTACTCCCCCGTAAGGCTACACGACCTCCCAATCAAGGATATTTGATTCTTGAGTCGAATGACTCTTTGAAACCTTGTTGGTTTCATGTTGTATCTAAATAGAGTCCCTTTCGGCTTTCTGGTGCAGGTCTTATGGCACTCGCGACCTTCCTCTTTGCACTTGCAAAGTCTCAATGTTTGGGCGTTAGCTCCTTTTCTGACAGTCCCCTCCTTGATATGACCTTGGGCGATGACCTCACGTGACCACATGATTACAGGCACGACCAAAGGTGGTTTGAAATCAAACTACTTTTCAGCCCGCAATTCTCCTTGAGCCTCCATGTGTCCTTTCTCCAAAACCGTGGTTTGGATTGCGACCCACCCTCAAATTTTTAAAGTTTGTGCACCTTCGATCCTCACAATGCGATGGGACCGTCGATCTCATGATCTTGATGGTGCTTCTGAACTGACGGTTCAGATCTGTTCTTTCAAGTTCTATAGATCATATCTAACCTTCCTAAATCAACGACTGTGATTTATTTCGTGATCCAGGCTTCGAGAGATTCAAATCTCAAATCTTGTTTCCTCCGTACGTTAATCTTCCAGAGTCGATGATATGCGAACACAGGTCCTTCTCAATCAGTGGCTCTATCTCTAATTCGATAATTTGACCTTTCAACTAGATCAACGGTCCTACAGCCCCTTTCTCGATCAATGGTCGAGATCTCCTTCGAGTCTCCGGACTTCTAAGTTCTCAAATATCAAACTTCACTTCCCCTCGAAGTATGAAGATTCTTGTTGCGTGTCCTCTTGAATCAAACGGTTGAGGCTTACTTCATGTCTTTACCCAAAATCCATAAATCTATGCCACCTGCCCTCTAGATCTGACAGTTCAAGTCTACTTCGGACGATCCGACGGTCGACGTCTACTTCAGGTCATTATCTGGAATCCATGGATTCACACCACATGTTCTCTAGATCTAACGGCTGAGATCTCCTTCGGCTCTCTGGGCTTCAGGAGTTTCAATTCTCAATATGGAACTCTCGAAGTGATTCCTTCGGAGTTCATGATCCGTCGCCATGTGTCTCTCTGGATCTAATGGTCCAGATCTCCTCCGGCTCTCCGGGCTTCAGGAGTTTCAACTCTCAAACTGAAAATCCTCGAAGTGATTTTCCCAGAGCTATTGATCTGTTGAAATGTATCTCATGTTGGTCAATGGTCAAGATCTACTTCAGCTATTTCACCCCCTCCTGGTTCACAAACTTCCAGAGTTATGGATTTTGCACCACTCGTCCTTCTTGACGATGGAAGATCCCAATTTACTTCGAGACTTCATAACTTTGGTAAGTTCACTCCTGCGTGTGTGAAGCGCTAAGGCTCGTGCACCTTGTTTTGATCAAATGGATGTTGGTCCTCTACGCTATGATCCAACAATTATTTTTGCTCCCTCTCCTGAGCCTCCGATTTCTTCTGACTTAGTAGATTTTCTAAATGTTCAAAGGTTTCGACCTTTGCTCCTTCTACAAATTTGACTCTTCGACTTCGTCTGTGCTTTTGAAAAGCATTATCTCTTCTGAGCTTGATCCTTAGAGATTTTTGACTCCCCAAACACTCCTTGCATTCTCGATATTTCGTCAAACTCAGATCGAAGGATTTCTTGAAAAGAAATTCTTTCCGCACTCCTTGTGTTCCTCTGTTCTGGTCCTTCGACACTTGGTTGTTCCTTGACGTTGTGCACTCCTTGCAGCTGGTCTAAGTTTCATTTATTCTCTCTGAACTCCTCTTATTCAATTCGAGACTCGGTCAACGCACTCTTTGCGTATGAGATGCACACCTTGCATATGAGTTTCAGAAGAGAAACAATTGAAATTTGTCAAGATTCGTCACGAACTTGTACAATCAACTCTTAAACAACCATACATGAACAAAATAAATTGAAGAACACATACAGAATGTAACATTCATTCAATCACACCTTAAAATGAACATAGTCCAAGGATTTGGGACAATTATGTCTGTTCTATTCATTTATGAAATAATTACATAACATTGTAGTTCTTCATTGTGCCTTTCTTCTACTCTATTATGCTCTACTTTTTCTTCCTATCTCTTGATACTTTTACAATACAACAACAAACTATCTAAGGACTAGCTCCATGAGCTCTCTATGTCATGTTTACAACCTATTGTATCAAGTCATAGCGGTTACCTACTTTGTCCTATTACAATAACTAACAGTTATTACCAAATAAGAGCCAACACTCTATATCTACAACTCCTTACAATCCTATACGACTTTACAAACACGACATATTTAAAAATGTTGTTTCCAAAAATATCTTAACAACTCAATTTGCTTATGAGTTAAATGTTGATTTTAAACTCTGTCATGTTGAGATGTCATATCTTTGCCTCCACGCCTGCATCTTTGACTTTGAAGGTGATGCTCCTGCATCATACTCCTCTAGTTAAAATATTCATGGACTCATGTCCATGAGCTCCTGCATTGTTTTTCCATGATTCAAAATATCAGGTTCAGTGACCCAACTTGAATCTTCCACTGGATGATCTTTCCACTTCACTAAGTATTCAGGATGTTTCTTCCTCCTGGTCTTCTTTCCATCTCTTTGTTCAATGATTTTCTCCGTCTAAGGTTTTTCTGCTGTGGGCAATTGTCCTTCCCACTGAACTTATTTTTGATCATCTGATTCTCTTGCCTCATATCTCTTGTAAGGATACAGATATGCAACATTGAATATCGGTGATATCCCAACATTGTCTGGCAACTCAATTTCATAAGCATTGGCTGCGAATTTTCTGAGAATCATGCATGGTCCTATCTTCCTCATCTTCAACTTGTTATATGTTCCCATTGGAAACCTCTCTTTTTGCAAATGAGCTAAAACTTCATCTCCCACTTCGAATTGAACTTCTCTCCTCTTCTAATCAACTCTCTTCTTATATTTCAGGCTACTGTCTTGTAGTTGTTCTCTGACTCTGTCATGGAATTTCTGTTGCAAAATCCTCTGCTCTAACACTTCTGAATTCATCTTGATTCAGATATCTCAACTTTGTAATCCCTCTTGGTTGTATACCATACACAATTTCAAATGGACTTTTCCCTGTGCTTTTGTTCACTGAATTGTTAAATGCAAATTCTGCTTGTGCCAGAATCTGATCCCATTGACGATCTTGATTAGTGACTAAACTTCTTAACAAGTTTCCCAGACTCTTGTTTACTACTTCAATCTATCCATCTGTTTGAGGGTGATACGTTGAACTGAAGGAAAATTTTGTCCCCGGCCTCTTCCATAGGGTCCTCCAAAAGTGTCCTACAAACTTGGTGTCCCTGTCTGACACTATACTCCTAGGCAATCCATGTAGTCTCACCACTTCTCTGAAAAGAAAATTGGCTATATGTGTAGCATCGTTTGTTTTTTGACATGGTATGAAATGTGCCATTTTTGAAAACCTGTCCACCACAACAAATATGGAATCGCTCCCTTTTTTAGTTCTAAACAATCCCAATACAAAATCCATAATGATTGCATCCCACGACCTTTCTGGAATTGGTAATGGCCGATACAAACCAGTGTTTTGTTGTCTTCCTTTTGCATATTGACAAATTATGCATTTGTTCACAAACTTTTTCACCTTTTCCCTCATGCTGGCCAATAATACAAATTGCTCAGTTGTGCAAATGTCTTATCATGACCGAAATGTCCAGCTAAACCTCCATTGTGTTTCTCTTTCAGCATGTTATCTCTCATTGAGCTTCTTGGTATGCATAATTGGCTTCCTTTGAATAATAATCCATCCTAGATTAAATATTATGTCCATGGGATTCTGTCTCCCAACAAAGGATTCTTACATGCCTCATAAGATTCCTTAAAATTTGGATCTTCTTGATACATTTCCTTGAGGTGTTCAAACCCTAAGGTCTCCACTTGGAATTCTTGTACAATTAAACTCCTCCTTCTCAAAGCATCTGCAACTTTGTTAGCAATTCTAGCAATATGTTTAATAACAAAAGTAAAATTTTGCATAAATTCTAGCCATTTAGCATGTCTCTGATTCAACTTTTCTTTCCTAGTAATAGACTGCAAAGCTTGATTATCACTGTACAAGACTAATTCTTTAGGAATTAGATAGTGCCTCCACTTCTTCAAAGCTTGAATCACTGCATAAAATTCTTTGTCATATGTGGAATACTTCTTCTTGGTGTCATTCAAATTCTCACTGAAACAATAAACTGGCCTATTATCCTGACTCAAGACTGCTCCAATAGCTTCTCCACTCGCATCACATCTCACCTGGAATGTTTTCCCAAAATCTGGTAAGACCAAAATTGGTTGTTCTGTGATTTTCTCCTTCAACACTTTGAAACATTTTTCAGCTTCCTCTGTCCAATTAAGAGACTTGTGTTTCTTCTTCACAGTGTCCAGCATGGGTGTACATATACCACTGAAATTTATGATGAACTTTCTATAAAAACTTGCTAACCCATAAAAACTTCTTGCCTCAAATATGCTTCCTGGCGATGGCCATTCTTTGATTGCTCTCACCTTTTATGGATCCATATTCAATTTATTTGAAGAAATCACAAAACCTAAGTATAGGAGTTTTGTCTTCATAAAAGATCTTTTCTTCAGATTTATTAGCAATTTCTCTTGCTACAACTTTTCCATCACTGATGTCAAATGTCTTAAGTGTTCTCCCTCTGTCTTACTGAGGATTAGTATGTCATCTAGATATACTATGACAAATTTTCCTATGAAGTCTTTCAAAACTTCATTCATTAATATCATAAATGTGCTTGGTGCATTTGTCAACCCAAATGGCATGACCAACCATTCAAACAATCCTTCATCTGTCTTGAATGTTGTTTTTCATTCATCTCCCTCTCTCATTCTTATTTGATGATATCCACTCTTTAATTCTATCTTGGAAAAATAGCTTGCCCCACTCAAACAATCCATCAAATCATCCATCCTGGGTAAAGGGAATCTATACCTAATGGTGATCTTATTGATGACTCTGGAATCTGTACACATTCTCCATCCTCCATCCTTCTTTGGACTTAACATAGTTGGCACTGCGCACAGACTTAGGCTTTCCCTGACTAAACCTTTATCTAACAACTACTGGACTTGATTTTTGACTTCCTCATTGTCTCTAGGTGTCAACTTATAATCTGCTTTGTTTGGTAAACTCGCTCCTGGAATAAGGTCAATATGACGACTTATGCTCCTAATGGGTGGCAATGAGTGAGGTAACTCATCCACTACTATGTCAATAAAGTTTTCTAACAATTCTTGTATTTCTTCAGGTAAATCCCCCATAGAAGTATTTGTAAGGATAACTCTAGGCTTCCTCACTACAACAAACTATATTTCTTTATCTTTCTTGACTTCATTCAAGAGTTCCTTACCAATCATGAGAAGTATACTTGAACTAGATTCCCTTTTTTTCTCTTTGTCTTCTATTGGCAACAACATATGTGTCCTACCATTATTTTCTAGGGTATAAGTATTCTTCCTCCCATCATGAATAATTTTTCTGTCAAACTGCCATGGTCTCCCCAATAAAATATGATATACATCCATAGGAATTATATCACATAATATTTCATCCCTATAACCTCTTATTTTAAATTCAACTTGGCACTGTTGACTTACCATTACTTGATGTCCTTTATGCAACCATGATACCTTGTATTGGTTTGGATGTGCAGTTGTATTCAGTTCCAGTTTTTCCACCATCTTTGTGGATACTAGATTGGTAGTGCTCCCACTATCTATGATCACCTTGCAAACTTTGTCTTTCGTCTTGCAAGTAGTTCTGAATAGACTTATTCATTGAACTGGTTCCTCTACCTCCTTCTCTAGTTTAAGAAGAACTTTCCTCATCATGGGATTCTTTCCTCCTTCTGTTGCTTCTTCTTCCACATGCTTCTATGATTCAAAAATGTGTGCTTCTTCTCCTCCTTCTTTATTTCTCTCGGGACATTCCCAAGACTTGTGCCCTGGTTTTCCACAGGCATAACATCTAACTTCACCTCCTCTGGCTCTTTCTCTTCCTCTGGAAAAAGAGCTTCTTCCTCCATGTTGTCCTTCTTTAGAACTTCTACCTTTTTCAGGGTGACTATGTTGTTTACCAGCTTCATGCTTTAGCTTCTGGAACTTCTCTCTGTTGGTTCCCTTACCTCTACTTGAATTTCCTCCTCTGTTTTGTTGGCTTGGTTTCCTGGCCAATTTTTCTTCAACCTTCAAGGCTGCTTGATAAGCATCCTCGACTTTACTAACCGAAATCATGTTGATCTCCTCTTGGATTTCATATCTCAGTCCATTGATATACCTAGTTGTTTTTTCATCTTCATTCTCTTTATGTCCAACCTTGATGTTCAGTCTGTAAAACTTCTCAGTGTACTCCTTCACTGATAAGATTTTTTGTCTCAGGTTCTGCAATCTTCTGAACATATTGATTTGGTAATCCTTTGGGATAAATTTGGCTTTTAGCTTAGCTACCATCCTATCCTAGATTTTAATTTTCTTCTTACCCTTGCGTCTACGATCGGTTTGTAGTTCATCCCACCATAGTGCTTGCAGTCTTGTCACTGCATGCTTCACCATCTTGTCTTATTCGATATCTTTGTAATCGAAGTACTTGTCCATATCACGTACCCAATCCAACAATTCTTCAACTTTTAAATTGCCTTCATACATTGGTACCTCTATTTTTGCTCTGGCTCCTATTCTTGAAACAACTTTTAATATGTGGTCTTTTGCATCATCCTCTACCACATCTTCTTTGACCTCTATCTCTTCGCTTTCAACTTCACTGATATCTCCAGTGTCTGGTGCTCTTCTCTGTGTTGTTTCCATGGCATCCAATATCATTCTGAGTCGCCTCATTTCTTCTTCCATTTCTGGATTCGCTCTGTGTCTTCTGGGTAGCATGATTCCACTGCATCACTTACGAATAGAAATCAAATTCTTGATACCATAAATGACACCAATTTATCTCCTTTCTCCTTTGTCTGCTCTTTGCAAACAATCTCAATATCATCTCTAATACCACATGATGAAGCCCCCCTACTCCCTCGTAAGGATACATGACCTCCCGATCAAGGATCTTTGATTCTTGAGTCGAATGACTCTTTGAAACCTTGTTGGTTTCATTCTGTATCTAAACACAGGCCCTTTCAACTTTCTAGTGCAGGTCTTATGGCACCCGTGACCTTCCCCTTCGCGCTTGCAAAGTCTCAGATTTTGGTCGTTAGCTCCTTTTCTGATAAGCCCCTCCTTGATATGACCTTGGGAGATGACCTCATGTGACCACACGATTGTGAGCACAACCAAAGGTGGTTTGAAATCAAACTACTTTTTGGCCCGCAATTCTCCTCGAGCCTCCATGTGTTCTTTATCCAAAACCATGGTTTGGATTGTGGCCCACCCTCAACTTTTTAAGGTTCACACACCTTCGATCCCCACAATGCGATGGGACCGCCGATCTCACAATATTGACGATGCTTCTGAACTAACGGTTCAGATTTGTTCTTTCAATTTCTATGGATCAAATCTAACCTTCCTAAATCAATAGTTGTGATTTATTTCATGATCTGGGCTTCGAGAGTTTGAACTCTAAAACCCTGCTTTCTCTGTATGTCAATCTTTTGGAGTCGACGATCTCTGGACACCTATCCTTCTCAATCAATGACTCTGTCTCTACTTTAGGAATTTGACCTTTCGACTAGATCAACGGTCCTGCGACCCCTTTCTTGATCAACAGTCGAGATCTCCTTCGGGTCTCCAGACTTCTGAGATCTCAAATCTCAAACTTCACTTACCCTCGAAGTATGTGGATTCTTGCCACGTGTCCTCTTGAATTGGATGGTTGAGGCTTACTTCGGGTCTATACCTGAAATCCACAGATTTATGCCACCTATCCTCTAGATTCGACAGTTCAGGTCTACTTCGAACGATCTGAAGATCGACGTCTACTTCGAGTCTTTACCTAAAATCCACAGATTCATGCCACATGTTCTCCAGATCTGATAGTTGAGATCTCCTTCGACTCTTCGGGCTTTGGAAGTTTCAATTATCAATATGGAACTCTCAAAGTGATTCCTTTAGAGTTCATGATTCATCACCACATGTCTCTCTGGATCCGACGGTCCAGATCTCCTCCAGCTCTCCGAGCTTCAGGAGTTTCAACTCTCAAACTGAAAATCTTCAAAGTGATTTTCCCAGAGCTATTGGAATGTTGACACGTATCTCCTGGTGATCAATGGTCAGGATCTACTTCGGCTATTTCACCATCTCCTAGTTCACGAACTTCCAGAGTTATGGATCTTGTGCCACTTGTCCTCCTTGACGATGGATGGTCCCAATTTACTTTGGGACTTCAAAACTTTGGTAAGTTCACTCCTGCGTGTGCGAAGCACTAAGGCTCATGCACCTTGTTTTGATCAGACAATCGTTGGTCATCTGTGCTATGATCCAATGGTTGTTTCTGCTCCCTCTCCTGAGCTTTTGATTTCTTCTGACTTAGAAGATTTTCTAAATGTTCAAAGGTTTCGACCTTTACTCATTCTACGAATCCGACTCTTGGACTTCGTCTGCACTTCTGAAAAGCGCTATCTCTTTTGAGCTTGATCCTTAGATATTTTTGACTCCCCACGCACTCCTTGCGTTCTCAGGATTTCGTCAAACTCAAATCAAAGGATTTCTTGAAAAGAAATTCTTCCCACACTCCTTACATTCCTCTGTTCTGGTCCTTCGAAACTTGGTCATTCCTTGACATTGTGCACTCCTTGCAACTATCTAAGTTTCATTTGTTCTCTCTGAACTCCTCCGAGTCAATCTGAGACTCGATCAACGCACTCCTTGCATATGAGATGCACACCTTGCATATGAGTTTCAGAAGAGAAAAAAATTGAAACTTGTCCAGTTTCATCACAAACTTATACAATCAACTCTTAAACAATCATACATGAATGAAATAAATTGAAGAACACATACAGAACGTAACATTCATTCAATCACACCTTAAAATGAACACATTCCAAGGATTTGGGACAATTCTGTCTATTTTATTCATTCATGAAACAATTACATAACATTGCAGTTCTTCATTGCGTCTTTCTTCTACTCTATTATGCTCTACTTTTTCTTCCTATCTCTTGATACTTTTACAATACAACAACAAACTATCTAAGGACTGGCTCCACAAGATCTCTCTGTCTTGTCTGTAACCTATCCTATCAAGTCATAGTGGTTACATACTTTCTCCTATTACAATAACTAACGGTTATTGCAAGATCAGAGCCAACACTTTATATATGCAGCTCCTTACAGTCCTATACGACTTTACAAACATGACATATTTAAAAATGTTGTTTCCAAAAATATCTCAACAACTCGATTTTCTTTTGAGTTAAATGTTGATTTGAAACTTAGTCATGTTGAGATGTCATATCTTTGCCTCCATGCTTGTGTCTTTGACTTTGAAGGCGATCCTCCTGCATCAACTTGTCT
Organism: Picea engelmannii; assembly: GCA_009831015.1. Taxonomy (NCBI): domain Eukaryota; kingdom Viridiplantae; phylum Streptophyta; class Pinopsida; order Pinales; family Pinaceae; genus Picea; species Picea engelmannii. The sequence continues at coordinate 306,978 of ML795925.1, forward strand.
GTTGAAGGATCTATCAATCTGCATCCCCTCACACACTTTGGTTAACCCACAAAGATGAATTGTGTTCTTTGAGGCTCCAAATCCTTCCTCTTTTCTAAAGGTACGTGGGCCCATGCATGTGATCCAAAAAAGCAGAAGTGTTTCACTTTCAGTTTCCTGCTACTCCAAGCTTCAAAAGGAGTCATGTCCTTCATAGATTTGTGAGGAGATTTGTAACACACTCGACCTCTAATTACCTTTTTAAGGGATGGGGTATAAATTTTTCCTCGGTTCTATAGCTTCTTGAATCCCTCGGATAAGAGCACCATTTCCTTTTGCTCTCTAATATCTTTCGAATGACTATAAACTCGTCCAAAACTGAGTTCTAGTTCGAGAGTTATGGCCTTCTGAAGTTTTCAGGGTGTCATTGGCCAATGGCCATCGCCTTCTCCACGTGGCTTCACTTTCCTCATACCATCCAACATGGCATTTTTGTGGCCTCTATCATCATCCTTTGGAAATGATGTGGCCATTGAAGAAGGGTTTACATGGGAAAGTCTCTGTTGATTCGTCACAGGCTTATTCACTTCCCCAACCTCGATGCTTCTTGTTTTCCCTTTATCCTTACCATGCAACCGACTTTGGAACCTATTCCTCCGAACTTCGGCCTTTCCACGCTCTTTTGTACAACACTAAAGCTTCTTGAAGACCCGAAGTCCTAGAGCCTCTCTCTCTACTACAAAATCTATGGTGTAGTTTTGTCCACCTTTGAATCTAACGGTTAATATTTACCTGCACTTAACACATTGCTTGGAATTAACTAGAGAGGTGGGGTCCCACACCTAATTCATGTCCAATCCCATGATAACACATGGAGCTATCCAAACATGCCACGTCACCATGACGCACACGGGCCCATCCTATCATAGGTTTACCATACAACCGGGTAAACTTCGATGCTTCAGTGCTTCAACCACTTTTCTCTATTTGCAAATCATCCAGAGTCCCAAACCGCAGAGTCCTACCTTATGGCTCCAACCTTCGACCCTTTTGGAGCTTGCATCTTAGCACTCCAAACAACTGGAGTTCTGAATTCCCGAACTCTCAGAGTCCTAGAACATGGCTCCAACCTTAGACCCTTTTGGAGTTTGCGTCTTAGCACTCTAAACACTCAGATTTCTGAAGTCCCGAACTCCTAGAGTGGGTCCCTCTTGCATACGGGTCATTCTGCATGAGTTTCCCTACTACCATCTGCCACCTGAAAGATACGTGGCGATAACACCACCTTAACACATGGCACCCATCTCTCCGACCTTAGACCATATACGATCATTTAGTAAGACACGTGTCTTAGCCATGAGATGACACACATCGTCTCTATCATACGATTGAACTCCACTGTGTACTCTAGCCACATCGTCTATTGGCGTCACTCTGACCTTTGGGGAAACTCCACAAATTGCATCATGAATCACCCGTAGTGGGGTTGAGATGGAGAGTCGAATAATGATCAGATGACCCATAATATTCCCTGGTTTGATCCAACGACTAACGAGGATTCATGGCTCTGTTCTCTCGCAATCCATGCAATCCCAAGTCCTTAGTCTCGGGGGTAACCGACTCATAGAATCATAAGGAATAATGACTTCTTGTTGCCGATCATCCCTTCCCTTACTCTATCCTTTCACTAACACTCGATCTAACAGTCAAGAAGGATCCCAAAGGATCCTTAGATCCACGACTTGTGTTACTTCGCGAGTTCGGCATTTGGGGATTCCAACCATTTAACATCATTTTTCTCCTAGAGTGGTCAACGTTGGACTGACCACAATGTAGATTCAATGGTTAGGGGAGATCTTGAATATCCTTGTATCAACGGCTCGGGTTATTTTGTGACCGAGAAGTGGATCGAGGTTTAATAAGGGGATGAATCCCATGATAATGGATAAATGATCCTGTCGGTCAACCATCAAGTTACCTTCCCGACATGACACCTTCAGCGCATTTAGGACGTTGCAATTTTCATTCACCCCAGAGCTCCGGACTCCCGGAGTTCCGAATAACTTAGCTCATTTTTTAGTGTAGCGAAGGGTTCCATGGTCCTAGTCCTATGGAACTTTGTCAAGCTCCAGAGGATACACTCATAACTCAGCCAAGATTTGGTTAAGGTCATGGGCATGAGCCTATGGTATCTTGGGTGACTGATTTGAAGGAAGCACCTTCCATTCACAGAACTCAAGTTCTATAATAGGGAAAGGTATTTTCGAGGGATCAACATGACTGTAGAGTCTCATGGAGTCTGTCCCGACTCTAGAACTGTGAATTTGATCCTTGTGAAGACACATTGAGGATTTTCCAACCAGCGCAACAACCAAAACATGTCATCTTACAACCATTCAAATGCAACAGTTTACATAAGAACAATAAGCATTATTACCATCAATTAAATTCACACGAGGCACATTTTGACACAATATCATACCATCACCCTCCTATATCCATGGGGTACATGTATATCACAAATACAAGCATTTCAATCATGCATTTCAATTCAAGTGCACAGGGTATATGAAATACTTATCTATTACAAGTTGCATCTAGCCAACTGACTGTGGGTGTTCACCTCTCCACCCAACCATAGGCTCAAAAGAATTCACTCTTAGCACTCTAGCCACCCTCGTGCCAAGCCATGATATCACTAGGGAAACTTCTGCAAATTTCTCAAAGATCATCTCTCTGTCACAGTCTCTACGAGTTTTTTCAGGTGCTCTCTTGGCATCAAGCTCGTGACCTTCTTCTCGGGTCAGGTTTTTTGTGTTCTATTTCCAAACTCAAGAACGGTATCGGGGAGGTTGCTTTCCTCCACCTCTCTAGCAGCAGTAGAAGTCTTCCTTCTTCCCCACTGAGATCATGGCCTCAACGAGGTTTATCATATTCCTTCCCAGCTGAATTTCCTCTGTGCAAGAGAGTCCCTTCATAGCTACACTATCCCTCGATGCCCTCTCTTTCCAACATCGGTTTCTTTCCAGCCAACACCAAGTCCGTGACCCTCTTTTTCTCCAATCCAGGTTTTGGGTCTTTTTTTCTCCAGTTCAGAACTCTTCCACGAGTTCTATGACCTTTCTATTGCACGCGCTAATGCATTCCTTTCATCTATTTTCTTCCTCAGAGATCGAATTCCTCCTCTGGTTCTCTCCGGTAACCATAACAACTTAATCCTTTAGTTCTTCTTCTGAGCTAGAGAGCCTCGCATGCTCTTCCTCTTTCTGAATGGTATTCCTTTTCTTCTCTTGCACACCCTCTCCTTTTTCCCTAGGGAGGTTTTGGACCTGTCCTATTCCTTCTGTCAGAAGGAACTCAGGTCAATCTGGGCCTATAGAAAACTGTGTTCTGTGGTACTTCGGGTTGAAATTTTTCTGTCTCCTCAACCAGACCCTCCATGCTTCCATTCATTGTGGTAATTGATTGTTCAAACACCAGTCCTTCTTTCATTAACTTAATTTTCTTTGGGATTAGTATCAGGCTTATTATTCCAGCAAGGATAATTTGGGTCATTTGACATAATAAAACCTGTCTACAATTTCCTCACTCTTTCCTCTAGTGATATCATGGCGAGTACTTCAAGGCTTCACCACCATAGTCAGGTTTTGGAAATCTAAACAATAACACATTTACATTTTTCACATGCCATAGCATGGTAATCATAAGTAATGATTAATTACAAGTTGGGGGAAACATGGGTATTACAATCCCCTCCTCCTTCAAAGGAACAACGTCCTTGGTGTTCTTCCTCAGTAACACCTATCATGCCTTTGTCATTTAGTTGCTTCAAAAATCTTGATCGTCTTTCATGGACAGGTCATTTCCAGACCCTTGGCCTTCATCACTTTCCTTCAATAATTTTGGACAACAAGCATATTAATCACAATTTGATGCGAAAACATCTTACTGTTGTTCAAAATTCAAGAGGAAAATTTCAAAATCCAGCATAATACTTATTTTTGCAGTTCATGGATCTACATCCATATGGTTGTCTTGTTATCTTAGCTCATTGTTTTTCCTTGACATACCCATTGTGTGCATGATCCCAATCAATGGTTTACAATAATTATCAAAGTCTCATCTTCCTTGTGGTCACTCACCCTCCAGGCCCAGGCCCAAGCATCCCCTTCTCTGCTATATAGTCCCTCGGGCAATCCATCTTGCCTTGCCAAGGATTTCTCAGACAAGAAGAGTTCTAGAGACTTCACTGAGTCTTACAGTCGAGGCATCCCTCTAACCTGCTCTTTTGAGGCATCCCTCCAGCTCGTGTTACTATGATCTGCATGGAGGGTGACGATTGGATAAGAGGGGCATGTTCCAGAGATGAGATAGATGTCTGGGTGACTTTTGTGAAGGAAAGAAGACCACACATGCAGAGAGTTTCCCTTTTGTTCAACGTGGGTGCTATTCTCCTCTGATGTACACTGCCACACATTTTCTAAAGGGCGCTCAAAGATATGACGTGTAGGGTAATCAAATCACAAAGAAAGAGAGAGGTGCACTAGTTCCTATGGTGTGCAATCTCTCTTCTTCACTCGTTGGCTCAACCAAAACGCAAATCATTTTGGTCCTCACAATTTCCCTCAACACATAGTCCTCACAATTTCCCTCGGCACAAAAACCAGAAAAACAAATAAATAAAAACACAGCAAAGATTTCCCTTAGCACGTTGTCGTTACGATTTTCCCTCAACACGAAAACTAGAAAAACGAAATTAGAAAAAACATCATAGAGATGACAAGATATAGAGCGACAATAGAAAACTTCATCAAACTCTATTAGATTGTTGAGAGTGTTTTTAAAACAATCCTAACCTCCCCAGAACAAAATACAATGCCTTTTTCTTCTGCGATTCTCTGCGCTAACATATTCGAAAGAGAACTTTCCAAAATATTATTGACATACTGACTCTTACATAGACTTAGGCATCTTTCTTATTGCTTATACCAACAGATGCTTTATTACAAAAAGACTGACTGACGCTGACATAAAATAAACACAAAATTACTTCTAGTTTTCTTCTATCTTGTTGCGCATTACTCGAATTTGTTGTGTGCTTTGTATGGAAGGTTGACGCCCTTCCTTATTGGTCCAATTCCTCCCTGTTTAGATCCGAAAGTGTCTCTTCTTTCGTCAACAACTTAGGAAACCATCATTGTATTGTCTCGGTTGTCATCCACTTTGCTCGTGTTGGAGTTTGTCCCTTCTTGTCGACTAGATAGGAAACATGTTGTTGTTGACGTGTGGTTCTGATCTTCCTATCTAGAATTTGATTCCATCAATAACAGATGTTGAAAATATGGCATGTTGTCCACCGGATGTATGACAATGACTATGTCTTCAAGGAGCGGTGGTTCAAAGAGATTTAGATTGTTAATGTTGAGCACATCATGAATGCCCAAATGTGGTGGGAGATCCAACCGATAAGCATTTTCGCCTATGTGATCCAAAATTGTATATGGGCCATACCTTAATGGATGCATCTTATGATGTCTCCCTTTGAAGCGTTGCTTGTCCATTTGTAGCCAAACCTTGTCCCCTGGCTAGAAATGTAACGTTGTTCTATGTTTATCATGACATTGTTTGGGACACTCTTGTGCAACTTGCAGCGATTATGTCACTTGCTTGTGGCATTGTGCTAGGTTCTGTATGAAGTGTTGAGTTGTTTGTTGGTCTTTGGGATGTTGCGTTGATCCAGAAGGGGTCAAATTGATGGGCATCTCTATGGGTGCTAGTGGTTGGAACCCCAAGCAGACCTCAAATGGGGAAAATCTTGTGGAAGAATCTGTCTCTATGTTGTAGCTATGTTGAAAGATGTGAAGATAAATGTCCCATTGCTTATTCTTGATGAATGAGTTGCATAGAGTGTGGACAAAATTTCGATTGACCACCTCAGTTTGTTCGTTGGTCTGTGGGTGAAAATTTATTGAAAACTTGAGCTGGAAACCAAGTAATGACCATAGTGTACACCAGAATTTACTCAGGAAACATGAGTCGTGATCCGAAATGATGTTTTCTGGTAGACCAAAATGTGGCCACACATGGCAAAAGAAAAGTTCAGCGGTTTGTGTAGCAGACATTGTTTTGTGGCACGGGAAAAAGAGTGCCATCTTTGAAAATCTACACACCACAACCCAAATTGCATCGTGGTTTCCAAGAGTGGTCGGGAGGCCACTCAGGAATTCCATAGAAATTGATTCCCATGGGTGTGAAGGGATAGACAAAGGTTGATATATGCCATGTTTTTGGTTAGATGGTTTTCTCTGCGAGCAGAGAGCGCATGCTCTGATGAAACTGTCCACTTTTTTGGACATAGCGGGCCAATAGAAATGGCGTTGAGGATGAAGGAGTGTTTTTGCATTTCTGAAGTGACCTCCACAGGAAGAGGCATGCACTTCCATGATGAGAATCAAACGATCAGTTGATTACGTAACACACAGTTGATTAAAACGATATAACTAGTCGTCTTAGATGGTGTAATCAAGGAACTGTGTCTAGTTGATTGTTGTTTGTTATTATACTGCTATCCAGATCTCTTTAAAGTTGGGATAAGATGCGTACATGTCTTTCCAACTGTCATAGGATGCACAACGTACTACTAATGTATTCATCACTTGTATGGGTTCTTAGCTTAATAAATCTGCCATCTTGTTTGCAATTCCCTTCTTGTATTTAATGACCAGGTGAAATTGTTGGATGTATGCTACCCATTTGAGATGATGTTGTTCCTGTATCTTGCTCTGGGAATTGATGAATATGAGTGGATGATGATCCGTGTGTAGTATGGTATTTTTTCCCAAAATATAATGGCGCCATTGTTTTAGTCCTTGGACCAAGCTATAAAATTCCTTGTCATAAGTGTTGTAGTTGAGATTTTTTATTGAGAGTGTCTCTGAATGGTAGGCGACGGGATGACCTCCCTATTTAAGTACAACACTGATCGCAAACTGAGATGCATCGGACTCAATTTCGAATGGTTGTAGCAAATCTGGTAACCAGAGGATTGGTGTCGAGCATAATGCTTGTTTCAGATTCTCAAAGTGGTGTTGTGCCTCTGGAGGCCATAACAACTTGTCTTTGTTGGTTAGTTGATGCAAACGGCGTGCCAACTGTGAGAAATGGTATACTAATTTGCGATAAAAATTGATGTCGCCCGTAAAAAAATTCAAAAGTTGTGCAGAAGTTGGGGTTGGCCATGTGAAAATAGCTTGAACTCTAGCCGGATCCGGGCGAACTCCTTTCAAGTCCACAATGAAGCCTAGGTAGTGTACTGAAGTCTGAGCAAAGTATGATTTTTTCTCTTTTACCTGCAGTTGGTGTTGTCGCAGCAATTCCAAGACCGTGCACAGATGTTGCAAGTGTTCCTCCCAAGATTTGTTGAAAATCAGAATATCATTAAGATAAATAACAAAAAACTTATCGAGGTGTGGTCGGAAAATGTCGTTCATGAGCCGCATAAAGGTGGTCGATGCATTGGTCAAGCCGAAAGACATGACTAGCCATTCATACAGCCCAAACTTAGTTTTGAACATTGTCTTCTAGATATTACTATGGTGCATGCATACTTGATGGTAACTTGAAGTCAGATCCATCTTTGTGAAGATATATGCCCCTTGTAGATGATCGAGGAGATATTCGATCTGCGGGAGTGGATATATATTCTTGATGGTTTCTTTGTTCAAGGCTCTGTAGTCGGTCACCACGTGCCATTCAGAGGTGTCTTTATTGGGAATAATGAAGGTTGGTGAGGCACAAGGAGAAGATGAGGGTTGGATGTGGCTGGAATCCAGGAGTTGGCTTATTTTTCTTTCAATTTTTGTGGCTTCCTTGGGCGCTAGATGATAGGCGGGTGAGTTGGGAAGAGTTGCACCTGGGATGAGATCAATGGAATGTGCAATGTCCCGACATGGGGGAAGGCCATTTGGTGGGTGAAACATGTATGCAAATTCATGTAAGAGGGGAATAAATTCGAGGGGTGTCCGGTTAGTAAGATTCTCAGGTTTAATCGGTCTGATTAGACACAGTGATGTTGTTTGGGTATTAATGACATGGTGAGTGGAGGTGGTATCATTTTGTGATGAGGCTGACTTGACAATGGAGGAAGTTAGGACATATTTTCGTCCCTCCTTTTGAAGATGATATTGATGCGATTTAGCGTGATACATCGCATGTCACTCTTGTTGATACGAAAGACCGAGAAGGAGGTCTGGACAATATAAGGGAGAGATGTCACAAGTCACAGTATCACGGAATGGGCCAATGGAGAAAGTGACCTCGCAACAACGAGAAATCATGATGTATGACCCCCCTTTTTGAACCCATCCCAGTTGATAAGGGTTAGGATGTGGAGAGGTGGGGAGTTGCATATGTTGTACGAGATATTGAGATATAAGATTATTTTGACTGCCATTGTGGAGAATGAGCGTGGCTAATTTGGTCTTGATTTGGCAGTTGTGGGTGAAGAGGGGGATGTTAGTGTGTCCTAATGTGGGTTGGGTCATTAGAATGAGAGAAGGGTCGACTTTTGTGGGGTTGTCGAGGGAGATGGTTTTTGTGAGGTCTGGAGAATCTGTCGTGGTTATCTCAACCATCAAGGTCTTATTCATGCAGATATTCTTTAGTGCATGATAGTCCATAGAATTGTGGGAATTGGTTTTATGAAAGGCACACCAGCCTATAGGTTTGGATGTGGAAGACGACGCTGACAGTGTCTAGCTTGGTGGATTGGATGGATGAGTAGTGGAGGCGTGATAGGTAGATAATCTGGGGTGTGGAGTGATCTTTCTTTCGACTGCTAATGTGCGTAAGAAGGCTTTGTCCAGAGAAGGACTGTAAAAAAGGTCAACCTCCCGCCGGAGAGGTAGCACTAAACCAGAGTTGAATTTTTTTATCAATACCTAGTATGGTTCGTTGATCTTGAGTTGTAGTCGCAACTTGTAGAAAAAATCAATGTATGCTTGCACCGACTGATTGGAAAGTTGTCGAAGTTGTAACCATTTTTCCATCAAATTTTGAAGGTATCCTGGGAAGTATAAGCGTTCTCTCATGGCTTGACAGAAATTCTCCCAAGATGTAATGCGATCATTTTTCGAGGGCGGATTTCTTAGTTCGACGATTAATTCAGCGCTGGTCAAGTGTGTGTCCCACCAAGTTTGGGCAATTCCTTCAAGTTGTAGACTAGAGATTTGTAATTTGGTAGTCTCTTCCATCTCGGGCGAGGTTTTGAAATAGGTGGAGAGATTACGTATCCATGAATCCACTATCTCGCCATGCATCTGACCAATGAACTTGGGTAATTCAAAATGAGTGTCCAGTTGCATGCCTGTTGGAGGTCTTCGTTGTTGAAGACAAAGCATCTCTTGAAGTGTCAGTTCCAAATCTGCAACTACGCTTGATGTGTCTAGGGTTGAATCCTCACTAGAGGCTTCACATCAAGGTGGCATTTTCAGAATCCGGAGAAGACCGAGATGACGAAAGAGAAAATCCATGAGAAGGGTGAAAGGCACGTTTTGAGAAGAAGCATGTTGCTACAGTTGTAGATCCCAAAACATTTTTGTCCTGGTGGATGAAGTTCTGGTCCCAAGGATCGAACACACTCCGATACCAATTGATCTGCGTGGAGGGCGACGATTGGATAAGAGGGCCACATTCCAGAGATGAGATAGATGTTTGGGCACCTTTTTGTGAAGGAAAGAAGACCAGGCATGCAGGGAATTTCCCTTATGTTCAACGTGGGCACTATTCTCCTCTGTTTTACGCTGCCACACATTTTCTGGAGGGCGCTCAAAGACATGACGTGCATGGTAATCGAATCATAGAGAAAGAGAGAGGTGCACTGGTTCATATGGTGCGTAATCTCTCTTCTTCACTCGTTGGATCAACCAAAACGCAAATCATTTTTGGTCCTCACGATTTCCCTCTGCTCGAAAACCAGAAAAACAAATAACTAAAAACACTGCAGATATTTCCCTCTGCATGTTTTCCTCGTGATTTTCCCTCAACACGAAAACCAGAAAAACAAAATTAGAAAACACAACAGAGAGATGAAGAGATATAGAGAGACAGCTGAAAACTTCATCAAACTCTATTAAATCATTGATAGCTTTTTTAAAACAATGCTAATCTCCCTAGAACTAAAGATGTTGTCTTTTTCTTCTGTGATTCTCTGTGCTAACAGATTCGCAAGAGAAATTTCCACAATCTTATTGACATAGTGACTCTTACATAGACTTAGGCATCTTTCTTATTGCTTATACCGGCAGATGCTTTATTACAAAAAGACTGGTTGACGTTGACATAAAAAAAAACATAGAATTACTTATGCTTTTCTTCTATCTTGTTGTGCATGACTCGAATTTGTTGTACGCTCTCTATAGAAGGTTGACGTCCTTCCTTATTGGTCCATACCACAACACAACATATTCTAGGGAAATCATGGCTTACCACATGGTTCTCATGTCTCAATGGTATCCTTTTTCAYGATTTCCATCTTTGACAGCCTTCATCTATCCTCCCTAGACATATCTTTTTGTCTCACCTGTATCACAGGTATACATAAATTATGAGATATTATCCTCAATTTCAAATTCATAATTTTCTTGCAAATATGTCACCCACRGATTTCCAAATTCCACATTTATTTTCAGATYTGTTCTGCACAGGAATCAGATTCACAAGTATGGGACTTTCCTTCCCATAGAAGTTTGGCTCAGCAGGAAATTGGTCTTCCTTATGGGCTTATAATACTTCCACATTCAAGACCCTTTCTTCTTGCAATTTATACATTCCTCAGCCAAACAAATTGTTAGTTCTCATGCACATTATATTTTCATCGCACACTTGCAGTGACTCATAAACAATTTCAGAACTGTGCATACTAACAATCAAATTCACTTGCTCAAAAAAGAAATACCATTCCTTGCAGTTTGGCTCAACAGGAAATTGGTCTTCCTTATGGGCTTACAACACTAACATATCCAAGACTCTTTTCTTCCTACAATTTCAACATTCCTTGGCCAAACAAATTGTTAGTTTTCATGCACTTTATATTTTCAAAACTATGCATACTAACAGTCCAAGTCATTTTCATCTATTAAAGGGTACAAAGAAAAAGGAAATATCATTATTTATGTATGCATCCTTTCAACATACTAAATTTTCCAAATGCAATTCAAATATCAAATGACTTTAATCAATGTGTCAATATTCATGGCCACATTGATACCCAATGCACCCTTACATTGATTTCTAGTTTGCCGAACTTTATGACAAGCACTTTTCCATGGTGTGTTGGAGCTCAACCAACCACTTCACCATATGGCTTATTCATTCTCGTTCATTATTGCAACAAGATTGTGCTTCCTGCTACATGTTGATCATGATCCCAAATCAACACATATGAAACTAAAATTTTCTCTTGAATGCACCCAAGCATTCTTCCTTCATTAGTAACCAGGGTGCCATCACTCATGGCCACCCAAATTTTCTTTTCTTTAACAACTACACAATTCAAGTGGAGTATTGGAAGGTCCTCCTTCCTCAATGGAAAATCCATTGCCTTCCCTCTTATGCAAACATCCATTTCCTCAATGCATTCCATGCAATGTGCTAACTATGAGCACCTTTATTCACAATCTCCCTAGGTTGGTCATTGTACCCATGGTACTCCTTACTCATGCATTTTCTTGCAAGGATTATAACTCATCCTTGACTGAAATAGACTTCCTCTCTCTATTATTTAGATTCTTCTTTTATGAATCTTACCCTGCTTAGGTAGCAATGACATACAATAGCCATTCAAAATTATTCACATATCAATAAGAAATTAAAATACTTCAAAGAGAATTCTTACCAAATCCCTCCATACCTTATGCCACATAGGCATGGACATTTTTATACCTGTTCTGGCTGCTAGCACCATTTTTTATGATTTTTACCTCATAAGTAGTGCTCCAGGGGGCTCCCAAAGTCCCTTCAACAATATTTTAACAACAACCTTCTCATAGTCATCCTCTGCTTGCGGTTGTCCATCATTGGTAACTGTCTTTATCAACAACTCCAATTTCTTTCTACACATGACATACGTCACACACACACACGCATATTAATCGTCATGTAAAATAAAAATGCTTGTATCATAGCATCCAAATCAATAAAACATTTTCAGATATGTCCTAGCATATCTTTATGCACTTCATCACATTATCCTTAATGTTTTCATGAGTGCAACACAAACAATTCTCAATTGTTTTTACAGTCATACAACCATCATCACCGTGATGTCAAAACATTTACTTTCATTAGTAAATCAATCTCTCATACCAGAGAAATACAATAAACAACAAGGAAGGGGTCAAGGAACTCTTCCCTTGTCCAACTCCTTCTACACAACCATGGACTTTCAGCCCAACTAAGTTATTTTCCAAGGCCTCACTGCCTTTACTTATCACGACTTAACCAAGACTATTCATTCAAACTTACTTATTTATTTATTTTTCGTTTTCTAGTTGTACTTGTTTACACAACTGCTCTTCTAAGGCTTACAACTATGTTAAACAATTCAGAGTTTTTAGGGTGACAAAAGTAATCCCCCTTTTCTCCTTCGTTTCTTATGCAATCTACTTCCCGTTGGGATCTTCCTACTCTTGTCCTTGAGCAACCTTTGTTAGGCTCACCCTAACCTATTGGATACATCAGCATGCTCCAATGGAAAAAAAATTGTTCATAATGCATCATGTACCTGTGCATTCTACACATTACCATTTAGTTATCAAAATGGTCAACATTCATTTGTTATTCTTCCATTCATGCATCTACACATTACCATTTAGTTATCAAAATGGTCAACATTC
>ML795925.1:319890-334453 GCA_009831015.1 Picea engelmannii
TGTGTGTGTGTCTGTGCTTGTACCCCACTGCTCAATTTTCAACAGTCATTAAGGTTATGACTTTGTTCTCCTAAAAGAATCCTTACACAGTTCCTTCACAGGGAACTCCTTCATCATGCAACTTCCTTATTGCATAAGGAATATAAACATGAATCTTCGTTATGCATCCAGATTATTTATCCACGCATGTTCCTTGTTTTGTTAACTTGCATCCATGATGCACTTAACCACATGCATAACCATAAGCCTGTGTGTATCTACCATAGGTATACTTTAAAACTCACATACATATTTTCATTAAAATCATTTAACTCATAATTATTCACAATTGCTCTCATGTGATCCTCAAAGGCATAATCATGTTGCCTTTTATCATGACAACAGATCATCCTTGATCATTTACTCTTTCATATATTTATACTAGCTTTTCCTAAGAGATTGGAACTCATTCCCCTCAAGATATTATTCAAAACAAAACTTGCATGACTCATCATAATAGAGTCAGCCATGCATCCATGGTATTCATTGAATCTTGGCAAGTGAAATTGTTGCCTTACATTTCACTCATTCGGGAAGTCACATCGTGCCTTTAGTATACATATACTCTTACATCATACATGTGCATCACTTGCACATTTAATATCATTTATATCTTTTTGGTCTTAATATCAGTCTTCATATCAAGAAACCCCATAATGCATTAAATCCATGCACTCAAGCATATACAAACATAGCCAAACATTCATCATGAAAGCTCATTGCTTGCACCTTTTCCATGCCATTCATAGACATGGACATATCAGAGTTCTAGATCCTCCTCCCAAGGATCTTACTTCCATTCTTATGACAAGTCTCATAGAGATACTCAACACTGAGCTTCCCTCTCTGTTGAGAGCTTGTAGTCATTCACATGATATCCACATGGCAAGTTTAGCATACATAATCATAACTATGTCCCCCTTTCCATACGACAACAACTGACAAGGAGGATTTTTTTTGCCTCAACTACTATAAAGTTATTCAACAATCCAAAAATACCATCTAGGCCATTCCAACAATGCCCAAGGCAACAAGACATCTTATCAAGCTTTTTTTTTTGTATGCCTCAAACCAATTTTGGTTAACATACCTTTTATCGAGGGAATCCTTTTCTAGATTCCCTCTCACTACTACTTGAGCATATCAAGCCATACCTTATATGGATACCATCCACCTCTGGATGTCAACCTGACCCATTGGTCATCTAGAAGTGTCCCAAGACATCCTTTACCACATTCAGAAGCAACATTTCATTAATCTTTCTATTCAACAACAACCAGGGACGAAGGTCAATATCCTCCTCCCACAGAAATTATGGCAAATTAATTTTATATCCACCAAGCAAGGGAGGTTGCAGTGATTTCTCACTCAATCACTCCATATTTATGCATCTTCGTTTATCAGCTTGATTAGAAAAATGTTTCCCAACAATTCCTATACTCAGAAACAAATTTGTTTCTTAGTTCCATTCAGAACTAGAGAGTTGCACATGCTCTCCCTTTTCAGAAAATGGTCACCAGACCTATTCCTCTTGCATAGACACACCCTTAAGTTAATAGGGATACACACTACCCTAGCACAACCATGAGATTTTGAACTTTCTCATGTCATTTCACTTCTTCCATGAGGTTCATTCTCAGTCCACGTGGCTTCTTTTATTTTACAAAGAGTGATTACCCCAGTAGGAATTTTTTTAGTTATGACAAGTCAAGTAGGTTGATCTCACCTACTTCCATAAGGCCTCTAGACATGGAGGATTATACTTCCAATGCCAAATCCTTCATTTAATCAATGCTTTTAATTAACATAGGCTTCATTAATCCCACTTTTAGGCAATTCCTGCCACCTATTCAGTCAGTCCATTTTCCTTTTGGACTTGAGTATTCCTAAAAACAAGTCTATTCCATATGCATCCAAGTTTTATTATTAATTCCCCTCRGCATGATCCCACTTTTGTAGGACTGACTATCATTTCCCAAAAGAAATGATAGGCTTCTTCTTCCACAATCTAACATTATTCAATCTCGTTGGGTAAAATCCCAAGTGAATTTTAATCTGCATCCTTCTCCTCAAGGAACTWATGCAGATAATTTCCATATGACAATAATATTCTCAACAAGCTCATCTTAGCCTTGGTAAAMTAGTCTTATGACTATTCTCCAACCCATCCAGGCCTGTGTTTGAATCATGTTTTGCTAGATAAAGTAGGGCAGGATGCCCTCTCCCTTAAAGTTTTCTAAGAAAGAAAAATCACTTGACTATTTCCTGAGCCCAAGCAGGCCAAGTGTTGTTGCCCGCTCTGATACCACTATGTAACAAACTCGACCCCTAAGTACCTTTTTAAGGGACAGGGTATAATTTTTTTCTCAGTTTTGCAGCTTCTTGAATCCCTCAGAAAAGGGAACCATTGCCTTCTGCTCTACGAGATCTTTCCAATGAATATTAACTCGTCCAAAATTGAGTTCTGGTTCGAGCATTATTGCCTTCCAAAGTTTTCAAGGTGTCATTGGCCAATGGCCACCTCCTTCACCACATGGCATCCACGTGGCTTCGCTTTCCTCGTACCATCCAACATGGCATTATCGTGTCCTCGATCATCATCCTTTGGAAATGGCATGGCTGTGGAATAAGGGTTTACAGGGGAAAGTCTCTACCAATTCATCGTGGGCTTATTCACTTCCCCAACCTCGATGCTTCTTGTTTTTCCCTTTTTCCTTACCATGCAACCAGCATTGGAACTTAGTCCTCTGGACTTCGTCATTTTCACGCTCTGTTGTACAACACTAAAGTTTTCTGGAGACTCGAAGTCCCGGAGCCTCTCTCTCTCTCTACTCCAGAATCTATGGTGGAGTTTTGTCCACCTTTGAATCTAATGGTTAAGACTTACCTACACTTAACACATCGCTTGGACTTGACTAGAGAGGTGGGGTCCCACACCTAATTCGTGTGCAATCCCATGATAACACTTGGAGTTATCTAGACATGCAACATCACCATGACGCACATGGGCCCGTCCTATCAGAGATTGACACTACAATTGGGGAAACTTCGTTGCTTCGAAGCTTCAACCACTTTTCTCTATTTGCAAATCCTCAAGAGTCCTAGACCCCAAAGTCCTACCACATGGCTTCGGCCTTTGGGCCTTTTGGAGCTTGTGTCTTAGCACTCCAAACACTCGAAATTCTGAAGTTCTGAAATTCCAAAGTCCTACCACATGGCTCTGGCCTTCGACCCTTTTGGAGATTGTGTCTTAGCACTCCAAACACCCGGAGTTATGAAGTCCCAAACTCCCGGAGTGGGTCCCTCTTACATACGGGGTGTTATGCATGAGTTTCCCTACTACCATCTGCCACTTGGAAGATACGTGGCGATGACGCCACCTGGACACGTGGCACCCATCTCTCTGACCTTATACCATATACAATGAGTCAATAAGACATGTGGCTTAGTTGTGAGATGACACATGTCGACTCTGTCATACTGTCGGACTCCACTGTGTACTTTGTCCACATCGTTTGTTGATGTCACTCTTGCCTTCGAACTTCAGGGAAACTCCACACCTTGCATCCTAAATCACTCGAAGTGGGGTTTAGCTAGAGATTTGAATAATGATTGGATGACCCATAATCTTCTTTGGTTTGATCCAACGACTGACGGGGATTTGTGGCTCCGTGCTCTCGCAATCCACACTATCCTAAGTCTTTAGTCCCGGGGGTAACCGACTGGGAGGATCATAACGTAGAATGATTGTTTGTTGTCGTTCATCCCTTCCCTTACTCTATCCTTCCACTAAAACTCGATCTAACGGTCAAGAAGGATCCCAAAGGATCCTTAGATCCATGGCTCATTACTTTGTGAGTTCGTCGTTCAGGAATTCCAACCATTTAACACGCTTTTTCTCCCAGAGTGGTCAATGTCATACTAACCACGATGTAGATCCAATGGTCAGGGGATATCCTAAACATCCTCAGATCTATGGCTTGCGTTACTTCATGACCGAGAAGTGGATCATGGTTTAACAAGGGGATGAATCCCATGATAACGGGAAAATGACCACCAATTGTCGGTCAATTGTCAAGTTACCAGTGTGACAGGTCACCTTCATCGCATTTAGGATGTTTCAATGTTCATTCACCCCATAGCTTCGGACTCCTAGAGTCCCGAATAACTTAGCTCCTTTTTTAGTGTAGAGAAGGGTTCGACAGTCCTGGTCCTATGGAACTTTGTCAAGCTCCAGAGGCTACACTCATAACTCTTAGCCAAGATTTGGTTAAGGTCATGGTCATGAGCTTGTGGTCTCTTGGAAGACTGGTTTGAAGGAAGTGTCTTCCATTCAAACAAGGAAAGGTATTTTCAAGGGATCAACAAGACTGTAGTAGTCTCGTGGAGTCTGTCCCGACTCTAGAACTGTGAATTTGATCCTTAGGAAAACACCTTGAGGATTTTCCAACCAGGGAAAAGGCCAAAACTTCTCATCTTACAACCATTCAAATGCAACAGTTTACAAAAGAACAATAAGAATTATTACCATCAATTTCAAGCGAGGCATATTTTGACACAATATCATACCATCACCCTCCTATATCCAGGAGGTACATGTATATCACAAATACAAGCATTTTAATTCAAGTGCACAGGGTATATGAAATACTTATCTATTACAAGTTGCAACTAGCCAATTGACTATGGGTGTTCGCTTCTCCACCTAACCATAAGGTCAGAGGCATTCACTCTTAGGACTTTGGCCACCCTAGTGCCAAGCCATGATATCACTAGGGAAACTTCTGCAAATTTCTCAGAGATCCTCTCTCTGTCACAGCCTTTGTGAGGTTTATTAGGTGCTCTCTCAACATGAAGCTCACGACCTTCTTCTAAGGTTAGGTTTTTTGGGTTCTCTTTCCAAACTCAAGAACGGTATCAAGGAGGTTTAATGGTGCAAGATTGAATAGACCGGGTTCCTTCTCAGGTTACCAACAAAAGGTACTGTGTAGTCTAGAGCACTAGCATTTTCATCTCCTCATCTGGTTCTCTCCAGTAACCAGAACAACTTAATCCTTCAGTTCTTCCTCTGAGCTGGAGATCCTTGTGCTCTCTTCCTCTTTCTGAATGGTATTCCTTTTCTTCTCTTGCATGCCCTCTCCTTTTTCCCCAGGGAGGTTATGGACCTGTCATGTTCCTTCTGTCATAAGGAACTCGGGTCAATCTGGGCCTATAGGAAACTGCATTTTGTGGTACTTTGGGCTAACATCTTTTTGTCTCCTCAGCCAGACCCTCCATGCTTCCATTCATTGGGGTAGTTGATTGTTCAACCACCAGTCCTTCTTTCATTAACTGATTTTTCTTTGGGATTAGGATGAGGCTTATTATTCCAATAAGGAGAATTTGGGTCATTTGACATAATGAACCCTCTCTACAGTTTCCTCACTCTTTCCTCTAGTGATATCATGACCAGTACTTCAAGGCTTCACCACCACAGTCAGTTTTTGGAAATCTAAACAATAATACATTTACATTATTCACATGCCATAGCATGGTAATCATAAGTAATGATTAATTACAAGCTGGGGGAAACATGGGTATTACAACCCCCTTCCCCTTCAAAGGAACATTGTCCTCGATGTTCTTCCTCAGTAACACATGTCATGCCTTTGTCATTCAACTGCTTCAGAAATCTTGATCCTTTTTCTTGGTCAGGTCCTTTCTAGACCCTTGGCCTTCGTCACCTGCCTAATTACAAGCTGGGGGAAACATGGGTATTACAAGATTGATTATGTATATATGTGGCACAATTAATGGACTCAACCCAAAATTTGGAGGGAAGGGACTTTGCATGCAACATGCAACTTGACATCTCTTTCAGAGATCAGTTCTTCCTCTCAGCTACCCCATTTTGTTGTGGAGTGTATGGAATTGTGTGTTGCAACAAAATACTTGCTTCATCACAAAGATGTTGTACATCCTTGTTTTCATACTCCCCCCATTATTTGTGAAGAGGATATTAATCATATTCTTGGACTGGTTCTCTACGTGCACTTTGAAATCCTTGAGATACTCAAACACTTCGGATTTGTGCCTGAGAAAGTACACCCATGTGTACCATGACCAATCATCAATAAACATCAACACATATATGGCCTTGCTTATGTAAGGATGAGGGGAAGGTCCCACGAGATCATTGTGAAAAATATCCAAGGGAGAGGAGGTCATCCATGCCTTCCCTTTCTCAAATTTCTCTTGCAGATGCTTTCCAAGAACACATCCTCAACAAACTCCATCAAAAAATTGTTTGTTTGACAAACCTTCCACCATCCCTTGTTTGTTGAGTTGTTGCATGTACCTAAAATTTAAGTGGCCATGTCAAATCTTACTATCATGATTGGAATGAGTTATTAGTAAGGTGGAATCTAATTTAGCAATAAATTTAGAGAATGTGTACAATATAGATTTATGATCGACCTCACCTACAACAATTTTGGAGTTGTCTTCCATGTCAAATATTGTCATGGATTCCAGTGTGGATTCCACCCTTTTCCTTGTGAATGTATGTGTGATTTGGTACATAAATATTATATTTATGTAGAGTTTCAGAACGTGCAAGATATTCTTGAAACTTTCGTTTCTGAGTTCCACTCTCCCTTGTCCAGAGACTTCAATTGGAGAGTCATCTCCCTTGAGAATGGGAGGATCTGTGCATGTTTTTAGAGATGAAAGGACATCCTTTGTGGCTTCCATGTGGTGTGATTCTCTTGAATCAATGATCCATGCATCTCAATAATAATTAATCGCAATCAAAAAATGTGCATTACCTTGAGTTTCTAGTGCTTTTTTCTCCTAGCTTCTTCTTGGCGTTTTCAGGAATGCAGTCCCCAAGATTGATATGTTGGATTGTTTAGACCATGAGGTCAATATTTTTATTCATGCACGTAGATTCGGGATGGTAACCACAATTTCAATAACTGCACTTTGGTTTTACCTTGTTTTCACTTCCCACTTTTGAGCTAGAAGAGTCATCAGAAGGTTTGAAGTTGCCTCCCTTTCTTGGATATGGATCCTTCTTTCCCTTTCATTTATGTTTGGATTTCAAATTGGACTTGATACTCTCATGCATAGCAAGTGCATGTGCTTTGGAGCTCTTGATTGATCCCATTTTGATGAGATTGTCTTTCTCATGCGTCAGGGACTCCATGAATACGTCCAATGTGGGCATCATGGACTCAATGAATACACCCAACTTTTATAGAATAACAAGAATCAACTTCTTTTCTTGCTTTGATTTATCGAACCCACATCCTTTTAGTTGAAGCAATAAGAATTTGAACTTCATTCACGGATATTCTCAAAATTGATCGGATCTAAATAATTTAACTCAATCTCGAGCATGTGGTTATTGTCCTATTTTCCAAAGAGACCTTTCATAGTTGTCCAAACCTCGTTTGGAGTAGTAGAAGATTCAATATGAAACAATAATGAGGGAGAGATGAACATGCAAATGAGACTGTAGGCCTCATCCATGCATTTTAAATATTTGGATTTCTCTATTGCTGATGGGCATTCAGTTTCTATTGCCATGGTTATTCATTATAAGCCTTTTCCTTTGAGAAGAAGAAGTATCTCCAACTTCCAATTGAAGTAATTGTATGGCGTAAAAAGATCCCATGGTGAAAATTATATTCTTTATGATTGCTTCAATCGTCTAAACCTACAAATGATTATTTGTGTGCCTTCTTCCTGGCACCTGTGGCCTTTGATACAACGCGAAATTTTGTTGAAACCTACACATCGAATCTAGATAGAAACAATTGAACACAAAACTTTCAAAGTTGAGAGAAAGAGAGAAGACTTGGAGAGAAGAAATACAAAATTGTATTAACCAAATGAGAGAGTGGAAAAATACACATGATATATTCGACATGGATAAACTAATGCACCATAGTAGTGATCTCTAGAGAAATGTGGACACACATTAACATAAACATGAGTGAATTTCCACCTAGTCCTAGTTAATCGACCATGCAGTCATCAATTAACTAGTCTAGACAAGTGGAGTTGAGAGAATATCATGCATGCACATGTGGTGCAACCCCCAAGCCTCATGCATGTCAAGATCACCCTCCTGGTGATGATCCCAAGGTGAGTACTCCCTCTTGGTGATGATCCCAAGGTGAGCGTGCAACACTTGGTGATAATACCGATGTTTCCATGCATGACTTGACTCCACTAGTCTAATTGGCATACAACTAAGTAATGACTAAAGAGGAGGTAGTGCCCTCATCTATGGGAGAATATTCTCATCTAGGGGAGAATATCTCTGACTAGGGGAACCCTCAACATAAACTAATAAACTCATGAAAATAAATACTAGGTGGGTGTGTAATATCTCCTATAAAATAAGCTTGTGAGTTATTTTTGAAGAAACAAACATGGCTACCACCTGCGTCGTCATTGACCTAGAGTAAGTCAAGGTTGGTGATGGGGGGGGTATTTGTCCATGAGATGCATTAGTTGGAGTAAGAACGATTGACCTACACCAAAGAGAAAGTATTCCAACAAGAAGGAGGAAGTCGACCAAAAGGATGAGAGAATAAACATCATACGAAGAAACAAAGAAAAGAACTATGCAAAGAATGCAGTCCTATAAAACTTCAATCAAAATTCAAAAGTTAGAAAGGAATGAAAGGTAGATAAAAAGAGAAGAGATGTGTAATGCGAGCGACCCCCATTGAATTGAAAAAACCCTTAGGAGTGGAAGATCACTAAAGTGCTAGAATGATCTAAGTTAGGCGTTGACCAACTAGATGAGACAAGAGTAGCAACCTCAATGGTTCATGAGTGGAGTGAAGACTTGTAGTTGGTAGAATTTGGATCTAGCACCCTACAATTGGAAAAAACTATTGAAAGATTGGAAAAGAATGACTGAGGCCAAGCATTACGTTTATCTCCAATCCTAGAAGCAACAAGTCCATGAATAAGAGAGTTCCTCCATGAAAGGGTACATATTGATCTTGAACCCTCTTTGGTGTGGTATCGAGTCGATGATCACGGAAACCTAAGAGATAGGTTATTGATTGAGATACCCCAAATAAAACAAAGTTGGGTCAGCAATCAAAATGATGAAAGCACACTCCTACATATCAAGGATCTCACAGATGCACCCTCCCTACCGAATTCAACATTCGTGGAAGAAGAAGTGCATTCAATTGATAGTCGTGATGAATCGACGTGACTACAAGAAAAATAATTTTCTGAATATATAGATAAGGGGTGCCAAATGGATGAGATACCACAGAAAAGAGAAGTAATTGAGGTAAGTAAATAGTTTGAGATGTCATCGAAAGAACTGATCCATCGACTATTATAGTCGCAATGCAATCCCAACCGAAAATACAAGAAGTAATACAATCAACTATGCTAGTTAGTCGAGTATTGTAGCCGACTCCACAAATCATAGACAAAATGAGTCGCAATCATATTCCAATCTATGAAGGGGATGAATACCCCAAGAGAAATTGGTTTGTCTACGAGAAATTTTAGGATGCACTAGACAATACAGACGAAGACAAATAGATGGAAAAATTCATTGGATCCCTAAGAAAGAGAGCTCTCACTTGGTTCATGAACTTCACCGAGAACCAAACAAGAACCAATGGTGAGAAAGAGAGCTCTCACTTGGTTCATGAACTTCACCGAGAACCAAACAAGAACCAATGGTGAAATTAAGTTTAATTTCCTATCCTTATTTAAAACACAAGACATCAAGATTGTTGTTATAGACCCCCTCTCAATTTCCTCAATTTTGTGGCTTTCCAAATACTTTGCACCTTCTTCTATTATTGGTTTATCCAATCCCACCACACCCTTTTTGGTACTTGTATCTAACATGCCCTTTGCTTCTTCATATTTATGTACCTTCTCCTTATTTTCAAAACCCCCATTGGACCATCAGATGTGGTGATATCCAATGAAAATGGGTGTTGATTTGGCATTTGGAGGTCAAGGCACCTGGCAGCACGGGCCTCGAGCCATTTTTGGGAGCATGGGAAGATCTCGGGAGTAGAATTTTGGTATCACTAATTTTTGGTACTCGCAACAAACTAACCTTCGTCGTGGGTAGAAGTACATCAATGATGATGCAATAGTCCTTAACTCGTGGTACTTTGATTTTATAATGACATTAACGACTCTCCCCCTGTCATGCACTAGAGATATGACAACATAATGACTCATGAATTCCATTGAAAATGTGACTCCCCCTCTAGTTTGGAATTGTTTATTCCATTGCTTGCATTGGAATATGAATTAGGTTGTTTCAGTTTGGGTGGCGAAGGTTGATTCAAGATCCATTATGTCGTGCCAGAGGGGACACTCTAAACGAGGCAGGGGTGACCATATTCCTCCTGGTCGAATTGCCACTGGATATGGAAGCACTAGCACTAGAAGGAAGCGACACGGGTCTGAGAATTATCCACACGGCTCGACTTCCCCTAGCCAACAAAAAACTGAGCATACTTATAGAGGTTGGGGATGCAAGGTCAAATGGTTCGACCATTATGGTAACTCTCTAGGGTTTGCTCCAAGCACATCCTCGATTTTGTCCTCTCCCTCCAACGCTCCTTAAGCCTCTCCAGTAGGTACAACAAGCCATAATTTAGTGGACTTTCCTTCTGGATCTCCACTCTCCTCGTCCGATGGGAACACATAGTGAGTTCATGATGCCTTGGGAATCCTCCAACAATTGATTTTTGAGCTTCACAATGAGGTAACATACCAAAAATTCATGCTTGAGTTGTTGGACCTTTGAATATCCATACTTGTGGCAATGCTAGACAGTTCAGATGCTCTCTCGGCTCAGGATGCAACACGTACGCAATGACCCATTCTCCTTCCTTTGGGACGACTTGATGATACCTCGACTAAATGTCAGGGTCATTTCTCTGATTAGATGTTTTTTGTTTCAGAAGTCATGTTATCACTTTAGTTTTATAGTTTTGGCTAGCTCTCTGACATTGATTCTATTCTATACCTATTTTATTGGTTCAGACTTTTGGCCCTGCGAAGCATATTAAACTTGACATTGCGCTGGCACCGAGTTGGTTTCCATCTATGGGAACTTTGGCCCCAACAGAAACTCATATGCTTGATATTTTTTTATTATGATAGGTAATATATATAAAACTTAAAAAAAAAAACCCATTGGAGACTTGAATTTTTCTTTCCATACCCATTTTCTAATTGTATGAAGACAATCTTTCCATACATGATCAGTGGCATGGCACTTTGAACACTTGAGTGATATCTTCCAACAATCCAAAATTTTATTGGATTTCCACTTTTGACAAATTATCTCCATTTCTTTTGGCAATCCCTTGGGGAGATCAATTTCCACTAGGATTTTATTGACCTTTCTATTCACTTTTGTATGAAATCTAGCCTCCATATCAATGAATTTATCGAGTGTGTTCCCTAAATCCTCCATCACATCTTTATTCCAAAGCTCCATAAGTAATCTAGACAATTGCACCCATATTAGCTGTAAAAACATGATTTCCTTTCGAAGATTAAACTTGAATTCCATCTCCTTGAATCAAGTAAGGAGGGTCCCTAGAACCACCTCTCTGCATCCACTTCAAAATAGATCTCAAAGGTGAGCCATCCTCAAACATGGATGTGAAACTTTGGAAGATACACTAAAATCTTGCTCCAGGCCTTCTCCATCCACACAAGCAATGAACGTTCCAAGACATTCTTTCTCATGAAATGACAGGTTAGGGTTGTCTCTATTTGGCTTGTAACATTCTCCATATCAATGTCTTCACCCAAAAACAAGCTTATATTGTCCTTATGAGCTTTAATACATTCCTCCTCCTTTTTATCCTTAGTCCAGTAAGATTAGATAAGGTTTCCTTCCTCCTAGTTACTTCCACACCCTAGCTTGCCAATTCCGCCTGATAAGGCTTCAAACCCTTGCCATGGACCAGTGCTTTGTTCAACTGATAAATTTCTCTCATGGCCCTGTGTGATCAATGACTCCCAATTCTAGAATGATGTCCCTCCTAATGGCAATATTAATAGAAATCGCTTCACAAGACATTCAAAATATATTCCCTTACTAACATCTAGTCTTGCAATCTTTGGCATAAAAGTGGATTACACTTTCTTGACATTTTCAAATAAGTTTTCATCCTATTAATGGTTAAAAATTAGTACCTCCATAGCTTTACTATCATTTAATGGACATCTTAACTCTTTCAAAATGATAAATAAGTCTAAGACCATGATGTCCTTATTAATTTCTATGTAAACCTTAGATACTTTTCATATTTTCAACAACTCATCCCTTGAACTAAATATATATATCAAATTTTCCTCTCACTGTCCTCTATATAGTCTAGCAACTCCTCCTCGATGTCACCTCTCTCCACTCTTGTGTCATACCCATGACAATATGTGTAAAGAATGACATATTGAAGGCATCTTCTACTCCTTTTTGGGTTGGCGACCTAGGCTATTACTTAAATGCAAACCCAAGCACTTCACTTTCACACTCATAATTATGATTACCTAATGCTATGAGAAAATATATGAAACAAAGTCTAAAATCTAACAAATACAAATAATGGAATAATGGGATGGAAAAGGAAATTTTTATATGAAAAGTGCAACTTGTTATTTAAATGTAGAAAAATGAAAATAAATTTCTATTTATATATCTCTCCCATGATTTGAAAATTTTATATATCTCTCCCATGATTTAAAAAAAATAGGATGAAAAAGGAAATTTTTATATGAGAAGTGCAACTTGTTATTTAAATGTGGAAAAATGAAAATAAATTTATATTTATATATCTCTCCCATGATTTAAAAAAAATGGGACCAGAAGCTTAACAACCACATAAGGACATTCATTTTATTTATGGCTTCATAACTAATCGCAAAAAGCTCAAAACAAACTTCACAATTCATCCAAGTCAAATAACATTATATATAAATAAAATTTTCAAGGATTAATTTAATTGGTTTTATAGGCCAGACGTGCTCCCAATGGGAAGACCAACCATAAATCACAAGTTGAAATTCCATCGAGTCTCTCAAAATTACCAACTACTTTTATAACTAATAATTGAACAACACACTCCATCGAATATTCCAAAGAATAAAAAAATTCTACACATAAATTTTAATAATTTGATTTGTCAAAACAAAAAATAAGCCACTAAAAAAATTGAAGAATTATATATTATATTTATTTTAATTGTCTGCACGCGAATGTGACTCGATGCATGTAAGGATAGGTTTAATGTCATGTCAATTATTATAACGAATCCACTTTATTCCATAATACTAAAAGTTGCTTACAACCAAATTAAGAATTTAATATGCATTTTAGCCCTTAATATTCTAATCCATCACATCATGGTTCCCAATATTCATTGATTCAATGGATTTTCCTTGTCCATTTAAATTGGAGCCCTTCTTGTTATTCCTTCCTCTATGTGCCTCTCCATGTGATGCCAGGCACAATAGTTGGCAATCACTAGCAATCACGTATTTGATTCATTTGTTTGTTTAGGTAAAGCCATTGAATGGAGATGAGTGTTGTCATTGAATGGAGATGAGTGTTGTCAATGAGAACTTTTAATTTTACTTTATAAGGTGATCATTTCATCCTCATCCAGAGGACACTCAAAAGATAAATATATTTGGGGTAAATGTTTTTTGATAATGACATTAAAGTATCACCCAAAAGATAAAGATATTTTGGGTAAACTCTTTTTTATAATGACAATAAAGGAAAATATATATATATTATTCATTTGTTTCTTTAGGTATGTTAGTAAAACCATTGAATGGAGTTGATTATTTTTAGGGTAATCTTGTGTTAAGAAAAAATGAATGGAAGTATTAAGTGTTGACTTCATTTATTTTAATTGATGTTTTAAGTCATTCCTTATAAATTAAGATGATGTTTTTATTATTATTTTATTCTTTATAAAATAAATAAATAAATAATAATGAGTAAATGTTTTATGAGATAATAGGGGTAGCAAGTGTGGGAGGAGTTATTTTTAATTTTGGAGAAAAATCTGTATATATCTATGTTTGGAGTTTTGGTATTTCCCTTAATAATCAAGCTGAAACTTATGCCTTTTGCAAGGTTTGAATCTTGTCAAAAATATTTGTATTTCGAGCTTGATAGTGTTAGGGGATTCTAAAATTGTCATTAGGCACATGGTCTCTGTTACACATGAAATTTGCACACCTAGGTACCTCGTCCTAAGTGTCGTAAAGTGTCATATAAGTGTCGCATACACCTGGACACCATGGAATAACTTATGTCACAATCCCTAGTCAATGTGGAGGAGGGATATATTACATGAAGGCAAAAATACTAATTACACATGAATTATTATTAATATTCATGGAAAAGAAATGGATTAAATGTGAGAATCAAGTGCACATGAATTATTATTAATATTCATGAAAAAGAAAGTAATTAAGTGTGAGAATCCACCTCACATTTGGTTTC
>ML795925.1:336344-350077 GCA_009831015.1 Picea engelmannii
TGTCTCAGATGTAGCAGCGAAACCCCAAGACCTTGAGCTCTTATACCATATGTTAAGAACCAAATATCAATATAGCATAGAAAAACCTCAGAAAAAGTACTCAACGCCTTGAAAAAGAGATAATTTTAGATAATAAGCCTCTTTGAGGGGTCAACCTCCTTTTACCCCACTTAAATGTTCAAGTACAAGATGATTCAAAATAAAAATGTCTCCTTGGTATATATATGAGACTAGGAGGTATAATTACAACTAATGGTCTAAGCCGACATAAATAAAATAACATTACTAATATAATATGCCCCAATTAAGGGGTAATGACCCAATATTAGGGCTTAACATGGCCTGGCATAGGGGTGGCCATATTGTAGAGAGGATTAGTGACTCTGAGCCTATGGTTGGGTGGAAAAGCACTCACCCTTAGTCAATTGGTTGGTTGATAGTTGTGAAAGATAAGTCTCTTTGTGCTTTCCTTTATGCTCTGTAAAACATGTAATTATGCATGCACATGCAATTGATGGAATTGTAAGGTTACGTGTAAAAAATTGTAAGGAAAGGGAATGAATGTATGGCATGCATTTTCCTGTATGCCCAAAAATTTATCATCTATTTATGGTTGCCTATGAATGTAAAATAGATTCATTAAATTGAGAAATGGGATGTGTATGAGGATCCTCGAATGCACAATATTTTGTTGTTTTGGTTATTTTCCCTCTGGGAGTTAATTGTTGAGAATCTGGATCATTGGATTTCTCTTATTCCTTCTAACACCATTGTTATGCAGACTCTATTGAGGAAACCCCTAAATCCAGGAAATCATGTAAGTGTCTGCATTGAAAATTTTAGAGTTTTGAATATCAGAGGCGGAGCCACGTCGATAATGTGCCATGTCATCCAAGCCACATTGGAAATTTACCTGTGGCAGGGCCATGGTGGTAGACGACATGGAAAAGACTAGTAGGATTCAAGATTTCTTTCAAGGGGGCCTTCAACAAAGTTTGGATCCCAGATAGGTGGAACCTCGCAGATGGAACCGAGAATCTGGAAGTAGCGGGGATTTATGTAAAAAGGGACTTTTGATGAAGTTCAAATGTCGGATGATTGAACCCTGTTGGATGAACAGTGAGTCGAGAGAGAAAAAATCTGGAAAAAAAAATTTCCCTCCTTTTAGCAAAAGTCGGATCCAAATATGGAACCATGATGCAAGGGAACATTGAGGTTTGTGACGTCAGGATGATGAGGAAGTACATGGGGGGATGATGTGCAGACCATGTAGTTGGTTATGTGGTGAAGTTAGGTGGAAAGACACAAAGTGGGGGATAGAAGATGGAAACGATAAGAAAAACTCAAGAATATCCGGAAATATGAAAATCTGGAATTCCTATTAACTAGATTTTCAGAAAAAGCCAAATGTTGGATGATAGATGCCACATCAATGAACTAATTCAAATGCCATGCCAACATCTTGTCAGAGGCCGTGTCAGTAAGAAGGACCCTTCAACAGGACCCTAGTGGTAGGCCTCACAGTGTCGGATACCGAATGACGAAACTAGGAGAAGGAACCATGACCATCGAAAGATTTGGAAATTCTCAAAAATGACTTTTAACAAAATGTTGGATTCTGGATGCCACGTTAGCAGTGCCATGTCAACATGCTGAGTCAGAAGGCCATGTCAACATTCCAGGTCAGGAGGCACATCAACAAGGAAGGAAATGTAAACAAGCCACGGAGCTAGGCCAAAGGATGGAGGTTGGATGGTGGATCCAGGAGGTGGAACTCGAACCATCCAAAAATCCGAAGATTCTCGAAAATGGTGTTTGTAAAAAGATGGATTTTGGATGCCACATCAATGGAGGCCTATCAATGGGCCATGGTGGTAGGTCGAGGGATGAAAATTGAATGGCAGAACTAGGAGACAAAACTAGGACCATCCAAAAATATGGGAAATTCCAAAAAGGGGATTTTATAGAAAAGTTGGATGTCAGATGTTGGATGGTGGAACGATATAATGGAACCCAGACCATCCTAATATTCAGAGATTCGTGATTTCTTAAAAAGGGGGAATTTTGTGAAATGTCGGATATGGAACCTTGACACGACATAACCTTAATCCATGAGGGAAAGGGTAGATGTGAGGTGGAGAAAACCTCACCCCAATGGGGGAAAGCCACATATGATTAACCCTCAAACCACACAAAAAATTGAGACCAATGTGGAAGTGTCAAGTGGATTTGACATGTGGAGAGGACAAATGTCCTCCCATGGGGAAGTCGGGACAGAGAGGAAAGGTTAATGGTCGAGCAACTTCAAGGCTGGTATTAATATGGACATTGGATTGGATAGATCTCAGTCATCAAATTTGTCGGGATCAAATGACCTTGTTAAAGATTGTGCATTTAAAAAACCCTCAAGTGATTTGAACCGTTGGATTGGACAAAGCTCAATCGTCAGATCTGTTAGGATCATGTGACCCTGTTAAAAGTTGAGCACCTTTAAATCCTGCTAGTGATCAAAATCGTTGTTCTAGGAAATCATCCATCGTCCGATCTAGTGGACGTGCAAGTCATACCTTAGAGGCATGAGTATACGGGGATGTGACCCACTCATCCCGAAACCCGTGGTTTAGTGACACATGGAGGTCTGTCATTGGGTACACATCAGAAAGGGAAATAAAAACAGAATTCACAAGGTAGCAGTCGGGTATAGGTGGGACCCACGTAGGTAGTAGAAGGTAAATCCATAAATCCGGGTTTCTATTTAAATGGACTTAT
This sequence comes from Picea engelmannii, assembly GCA_009831015.1. NCBI lineage: Eukaryota > Viridiplantae > Streptophyta > Pinopsida > Pinales > Pinaceae > Picea > Picea engelmannii. The sequence goes on from ML795925.1 coordinate 339,114, forward strand.
ACAAAATTCTAGATCTCGAATGAGGAGGAACCATATGGGCGGAACCATAATATTCATAAATATGGGAATTCTAATAAATGAGACCTTTAATAGAGTTCTAGATTCCAGATGGGCGGATATTTAGAGGTTTGAGAATATCAGATGGGCAGATATTCAGAGGGCTGAAAATCCTGGATTTCTGGCTCTGTGTATTTTTGGAGAAGTGACCAATTGTAGATAGAAAGGAAGTTCCATGTCAAATAATACGTGTAAAATAGGTCCACATGGACATAATGACATCATCATGAGGATAAATGCTACATATCTTTAAAGGGCCATAACTTTATACCCAAAGCTCAGAATTGAGCTTAGTTACAATCGTTGGAAATATCGTGAGGAGAAGAATTTACCTGTAAGCTTAGAATAAGAGTTAGAGATATGCATAAGTAAGATAAATATGGGAATAGTGTGTACATCTCACCATCCCTAATGAGGATTAGGGTGTTGGGTGTGTTATAAGCACTATGGGATCTTAATGGCATTGTGCTTAATTGTTGGTATTGGGTTCCACAGCTAGGTTGGGAATTTGCATGTCTGGCTATCTGCATGGTGGTATTGATTCCTCTTTATCTCAACTTCATGGGGAAATTGTGTAAGGCCTACCTATTTCAGGGCCTCAATAAAATAAAATAAAAATATATATATTGGTATCTCCTACTAAAATAACTCCAGTTTTGTTTATGGTTTTCTTTCATGGTTTTCTTTATACCAGCATAATAATCAACAACAAGCTAATAACAACAACATACTAACAACATAAAATGCACAAAATACATACCTATATTTGTAGATTAGTTGATGTAGTCCTTGGTTCTCTTGTTATTGAGCTTGCCCAAACTGTCCAACTGAATATTAACCTCCCATCCAACTAGGAACAACCTCTCCATCTCCCTAGCTCCAAGAATCCTTGCAGTTTCCTGGCCCCCGAGCCCAAAGTTCCCAGCAACAATAGTGCCCTGTGAGAGTTTCCAAAATGATATTTTCTCCCAAGTTTCCTCCTCCTCCTCCTTCACCTCTTGTAACAATTTTCCAATCCAAAATGAGACCCCCCTCCAAGTCCCCTCCTCTCTTCCTTATCCTCCTCTCTCAAATCCCCCTCATTAATTTCCCAACAAGATTACCCCCCCATTAATTCCCCAACATTCTTATCCCCCCATTTATTACTTTTAATAATAAAATAATAAAAGTCTCGTTTAATATATTTTAATAATTAATTAAATTTAAATTAAAAACTATGATAAAATTTAAACGATTTGGGTTGTTACAAATTGGACATCACCTTGGTAGATTTTCAGGGGAGTTCCTTAGGAAAGACATGTCTATGACATTTTATGTTTAATTCTAAGCCTGGAATTGAAGCAACTACTACCTTTGTGGTATGGTTCATGTCCATTTTGTGCTTTGGTAGTTTCTCTACTGCTCCTTTGCTTGTGTTAAGAATTTTGAATTAGTGTGCCACCAGGATTCTAGGTCAGTTGGGTCTTTGTCTTGACCTCTCTTCTAAAGAATTCCCTATTTATTCTTTTTTCTTACGTTGGGTCATGTTCACTTCTTCATCTCATTGTTTGTTAGGAAACCTTGAAATTGGTGACTTCCTTCCCTTGTATTGTGGCATGGACTATATTGATTATCAGATGGATTTTAAGGAACCACAGGAGACTAGGAGGGCCCTTAAGAATCATGATGAGGAAATTGATGGACATGGAAAATTAATTTAGTCAATCAAAGAGAAAATGGTGGATAAAGAAAACATTGTCAGTTTTTAGTTTGAGTTGTGTCACTTGGTTGCCCAATTATCAGAAGGAAATCATTCTGAAAATTAGATCCATGTTCACTCAACAACTTCAAACTTTGAAAAGCTAGCATAAGACAACACAATTCACCAAGTACCAGAATATGTGAGCACAATGAAGGTAACGATGGACCCAATCAATGAAGCAATGGATGAAGCCATCAATTAACTTGCCTTCAACTATATATATAGATATATTTTTCAAAGTTTTTAGGCTTTTAGGTCCCTTTTCAAGGATTTATACCTTTAGATATTTTAGGATAATGTTGTATCAGAAACGTTTTTTGGTATCCCCATGTTGGAACACTACTTCTTTTAAACTTGTGAACTTCTGACTAAGAACAATTTTTTATGTACCTCTACTATGAGCTTTACTGCAACCTTTTATCAATACAAATCTTCCAATTATAGTTAAAATAATTATTTCATGGGATATAGTATTAAAGTATTTATTAAAAAAGTTCACATAAAATCTCTTACATACTTAAATTTCAAAATTAAATGTGTATGCCCCCAATGTGTAGGGCAGTCAGTGACATAGTGTACTATTAAGGCACTCTGTTATGTCAAGTCACTGGTTCGAAACCCCGGCTTACCTTATATGTTGCATATGGGGCATCATGGGCACACCTGGAGGTTAAAGTGGTAGCAGTCGAATAACATGACCTCATGTCACACGAGTACGTGCCCGACTAGTTGTTGATTCCATAAATTTTTTTTACAGTTTTATAAATTTTATAAGATTAAATATTTTCATTATCTATATACTTTTCATATAAACTAAGATTTACACATATTTAATAAAAATATAATTTTATAAATTTAAAAATGAAAAGATAAATCTTTATTTTATCAAAATTTGTATTTTAATGTTCATTAAAAACATTTTTATCATTTATATAAATTTCATATAAAATGATATTTACAGAGTGGTAAATCAATAAACCTTTGGATATGGGACAAAATTAACTTTTTGTTTGAAAGCCTCGTCACTCCTATTATCTTATATGGATGTGAATTTTGAGGCTGTAGCATCTCTGTAACATTGTGGAGAAAGATAGAGCAAATCTAGAAGTGTTGTATAACTTATAATCTCAAAGTTAAAGACAATACACCATATCATATCCTCCTTATAAAAGCAAGTATTTTCCCCATTGAGAGCACAACTATGACTAGGTACTTAATGTATAAGAACAAGATAAACAACATGGAAGACAAGATGCTTCCTAAGATTGCTTTAAACTCCAATCAAAACCACTTGTGGTTCAAGCGAGGTTGGCACAAATATGCCAAGTCTTGGTTAAATCATTGGGAAATAAAGGAAGATGTCACTTTGCAGAATAACAATAATTTTACTAATATTATTACATCTAAATTCAAGGAGAAATTGTGGTGCGATAAAGAACTAGAGGATGAAAGAAAATTAAGATACTATATGGAGGTGATCAACCCTAATCTAGAAGATCAAAAGTATGTCTTTGTTTTGACTAGTGTAAAGAAGAAAATCAACATTGATAATATAAGAAAAATCTCTCATGAGCTCCCTAGCGAAATGAGGCGTTGGATAATTCCTAAAACATCGTGGGTTGAAAGATTTTGTCATCTTTGTGACACTAAGAGGGTTGAAAATGAAAAGCAATTTCTCTTCAGATGTCTTGCATACACCCACATTAAATCACAATTTCAAAATACTTGTTACAATACCGACCTTCCCAACCTTTTAATTGATCAAAACTATGGTGATTTAAGAACACTTCTCTTAAATCTTTTCAAACACAAAAATAAAATTTTAAAGCAAACCAAATAGTTCTTCACATTTTTTAAAATCTGATAAAACAAATTTAATTTTAATAAATGTTAACCACCACCGTCATCATCAAATATAATTTTAAAAATTAAAAAAAAAACTAAACCTTCAAATCATTTTTTAATAAATAAAGATAATAATTCCAAATGACTTATTCCTTACATATTTTTCTTTTATTTTCTTTATTCTAATGTACTTTTCCTTATAAAATATATATTTTTATAAACTACCATAATCATCATATTCAATATAAAATCCCATTATTATTAAATAAATAAATTCCAATTCCAACTTATTACGAGTGGGAAAACAATATAAATAAAAAAATAGATAATGTTTTAAAATTAAATAAATCAACATGAAGAAGTTCTAGAAGAGGCTTTATGGCCATTTGCAAGGTTCAATGTATTTGTTGAATACCAACATTTACACATCAACATTTACACATCATAATTATTGTGGTTCCCATTCAATAAGAAGATTAATAATGGATTGGACATGAACAGGTTGGGACATGAATCTGCTCTATGATAATAAAGTCGTTCAGATTTTATTATGAGATTCCATGTATCTTTTTAGTTATAATTTTTTTTAGTTAAAAATTATTTAAATAGAAAATGAAATTTAATATTTTTATTTATTAAAAATAATAGAAAAATAAAAATACGATAAAGTCTTATTATTATTAGGCCTTTCAAATCAATAAAAGTGTAATATAAGTGAAATTATAAATACTATCAATAAAGTTTGATGGGAATGAATCACAATGATTGACACTTGGTAAGTGGTAGGTGTAAACCTCCTAATTCTTTAGTGAATGAAAATGATTAACAATTTGTAAGTGGCGAGCATGATAGTGATTGGCAATTTGTAAGTGGAAAGTATGCCATATCTTCTAGATTGTAAGTGAAAGAATTGTAATAATTGAAAATTTATAAACAATTGGTGAATGGATTTTGAAACTGTGACTAAGCCGTTGACACAAACTTCCTAATGCATACAAGAATGAACCACCCAAACTATAAATGCATGAATTGGATGATGAAAGATTTGTAAGTAATGGCACACACATCCCAAATAATAAGTAGTTGCATTGTGATGGCTTCCCAAATATAAGTGGATGACTTGAGATGATTGAAATATTGTAAACGACACAAACCTCCCAAATCGTAAGTGGATGAACCATGATGACAGGGTATTCATAAGTGGTCTATCCAAACCTCACCTACCAAATTCTTACTAGATGAACTATGATAACCAAAAAATTGTGAGTGGCCAATGTTAACCTCCCCTACCAAATTGTAAGTAAATAAGCTACGATAACATGAAATTTCTAAGTGGCCAATGTTAACCTCCCCTCCTCTGGGTGGGGTGTCAAGGAGAGCAGACATCACCTCAATCAAGAAAATATGAACATTTTATTTTCCTCAACAACAAGCACGGTTTGACATTCATGCAATAGGGGAGGAGATGCAAAAGAGGAGATTGTTATACACTAGCCTAAATTGACCTCTAGATGAATGCTTGAGTTGGAATCATGAACTATGTATAATTCAAGGCAAAGTAAGGGTTATGGATGATTATGGATTTATGTCATGGAGCCAATCTCATTTTCATGATCACCCCACAATGGTTAAGATGGACTATGCCGACTTCCCCATTGTGTTTTATCTTCAACATGTAACAAAAGAACAAGGTGACTTTGAGAAATTCTATGAAAGCCATATAGGAAGGAGTTGAGGGATTTGGGGCAAGAATGGATTACAATGTACTTATCTTGGTCTATGAAGCAAATGACTTAAAACTTGAAAGAGAGGAAGGTGTAGAGCTAGACTTGCTTAGACACAGACGCATAGGCAGGCCTCCCAAGTAGAGTTCTCATGGGGATGATATACCCAAAAGGAATAGTAGAAGGGGTCACAACTTTGAAGCATTCTATATAGCATAAGACCACCACAATCCAAAACTTGGAATTTTTGGAGGAACAAGTTAGAGCCAGAAGAGCCGCCACTAATAGTAAGGAATTCGATGAGGAATTGAAGCCGTTGTCCTAGACACAAATTCTCGAGAAGAAAAACCACTAGATACTCACTTACCCTAGATCTCAATTGGTACATAAAGGAATTAATTGCTTGCCATATGGGCTTGGTCTCAGAGAAAAACAACCCTCTCCAAAGCACCATCCTAAAAGCATCGTACCAACTCAATGATAAATATTACTATGTGCTAAACACCAAATAGGGATCAAAGCAAATAATGGAGGATTGTGAAGAACCAAGGGACAAGGGAGAGCTTGAAGAGAACTAGGTTTAGGTCAATCCTCAACAAACCCATTTCCCTTGTAGATGATGACAATTTGTCCACAGACTCTTTGGTTCACTTATTTCTTTGAGGTTATAGTTGATATGTTTTTCTCTTACTATTATGATAGCATAGGTTATAGTGCTTAGTGGCCAAGTTATGTCCATAACTGTGAAACTATCCAAGATTTTCTTTTTTGTTGGGACATCATCAAACATTTTTCAAATTTTGAGTATGGTATTGATCAAGCTTTTAGACTTGATAAAACATCATTTGAAAATTAGATGGAAGGTTTCTTGGCTAAATTCTCCATTTGCATTTAAATTTTTTGATGCATATGAATAGATGATTTGCCTCTTACTTACTAAAAACATGTTAACCTTTCCTCCCAAATCACAAGCATATGAGCTAAGATGACATCAAATTTGTAAGTGGTCATTGTTAACTTCCTAAATTATAAGAAAATGAACTACGATGACTGGAAATTTGTAAATGGCCAAAGTGAACCTCTCAAATTGTGAGCAAATGAACTGTGATGATTATACATTCACAAGTGGCTTGTGTGAACCCCCTGAATCGTAAGTAGATGAACTATGATAGCAAAACAATTATAAGTTGCAATTATAAAACTCTCCTACCAAATCAAAAGTATATGAACTATGACCACTGAAAATTCATAAGCGACCAATGTTAACCTCCCCTCCCAAACCACAAGTAGATGAATTATGATCACTAAGAACTTGTACATGGCCAATGCTAACCTTCCCTCCCAAATTGTAAGCATGTGGTTCCGGTGACATTAAATTTCTATGTGGTCATTGTGAACAACCTAAATTGTAAGTAAATGGATTGTAATAGTAAAAAACTCATAAATGGCCTATGTGAACCTCATAAATTGTAAGAAGATGAACATGATTATTGAACATTCATAAGTGGCTTGTGTGAACCTCCCAAATCATACACAAATGAGCTATAATGACCAAAACTTTATAAGTGGCTAGTGCAAATCTCTCAAATGACAAGAAAAGGATTTGTGATGACCAAAATTGTGTAAATGGTCAATGTGACCTTCTCAAATTAGCAAATGAATTTTGAGAATTGAAAATTCATAAGTGGTTGGTATCAATGTCCCAAATGGTAAGTAGGGAAACTATGATGGTAAAAATTTCATAAGCAACCAATGTAGACCTCTCAAATCGTTATTAATGAACTTTGATGATAAAAAAATCGTAAGTGAGCAATGCCCATCTCCCAAATGATAGGCAAATGAAGTTTGATAATAAAAAAATCATAAGCACAATTATTCTCCTAAATCATAAGATGATGAACTATTCATAAGTGGGTAGTGCAAATCTTCATTGTACACAAATGAACCATGATGAAAAAAGATTCAACATGACATCCCAAGTCACAAAAAGAGCACGAGAAACTTGCTTTGATTACCAAAAGGTAGTTGTAGAAATGAGGTTGATGGCCATTAGAATCACATACCTAAATTTGCTAAAACCAAAACTAAATGGGCCATTAATAGAATTTTGTAATTAACTTTGCCACTACCATCATACTTCTCCAAAAAATGACAACATATCTATGTTGCTTGTTCTATTACTCGTATATATCCATCATCACCTAGAATCTATTAAGCATTTAGAGAAAGAAAGTCACAGTGAAAAGTTCTCTATACTTGAAAGATATAGAGTTAAGATGGCTTTATGTTCGATATTTTTTTTTTCTAATATATCTTATTAAAAGAGCACACATAGATGCATATCAAGATACATAAAGATCTGAAACTCGCTTTGATTTCCAAAAGGTGGTTATAAAAACAAGGTTGATTATCATTAGAATCTCATACCTAGATTTGCTAAAAAATAAGACCAAGTATAATAATGATAGAATTTTGTAATCAACTTTGTCACTTCTAACATACTTTTCAAAAAAATGACACTCAAGCCAAGCTACTTGCTCTTTTACTCGTAGAGGCCCATCTTCACTGTGAATTAATTAAACATTTAGAGAGAATTTCTAAAATATCCCATTATAAAGTTCTCTATACTTATATGATATAGAATTAAAATGGGTCTATGTTGAATACCATTTGCCATTTTTTTTGAATATATCTTAAAAAAATAATCTACATAGATATATACACATATATAGAGAAGAGTGAAATTCCTTTTGATTTTTCAAATATAAAGATGAGAAACTCACTTTGATTTCCCAAAAGGTAATGGTAGAACATAAGTTTATTAGCAATAGAATCTTATGCCTAAATTTGCTCAAAATAAAATAGAGTATAGTGCTCATAAAATTTTGTAATTAACTTTACTACTTCCATCATAGCTTTCAAAAAATGACACTTAAACGATGCTACTTGTTCTCTTACTTACATAGATTCATCTTCATTGTAAATTTATTAAACATTTAGAAAAAAAAATATCATATTATAAAATTTTCTATATTAAAAAATATAAAGTTAAAATGGATTTATCTTAGATATCCATTTTTTTCCCTTTTAAAATCAAAATTATCCAATAATTATATATAAAAATACATTAAAAATCCCATACATCATCCATTACCTCATGCATTGTAAAATCACATACATCATGCATTGTAAAATCATTTTGCTAATTTGAATGCAATAATACTATATAAATTTTTTTATATATAAAAATACATTAAAAATCCCATACATCATCCATTACCTCATGCATTGTAAAATCACATACATCATGCATTGTAAAATCACTTTGCTAATTTGAATGCAATAATACTATATAAAATTTTCTATACTAAAAGAAATACGAAGTTAAAATATATTTATATTAGATATCAATTTTTTTTCCCTTTTAAAAATCAAAAATCAAATTATCCATATAATTATAATTATGTATAAAATTACATAAATAATAATAATAAAAAAACCAACATACATCATCCCATACGTCATGCATTATAAAACCACATACATTATACATTAATAATAATAAAAAAACCAACATACATCATCCCATACGTCATGCATTATAAAAYCACATACATTATACATTGTAAAAAAGCACTTCGCTAATTTAATCTTATCAACATAGCTCATTCACTTTACTTAAAATGGATTCACATTGACCTTTTTATTAGATTTAATCTTATTAACATTAACCAAATAAACATACATACAAAAATGTATAAATATGTCTCTCACCATACAATATAAAAAAAATCTTAAGTTATATAACAATACTTTACTTATCTCCATACAATGATTCTCACTTATTAATAAATATATACTTTAAATAATAAATATATATATATATATATATATAAAATGAATTAAAATTAAATTTCAACCTTTTTCATTTAATTTATTAACATATATAAATAATATAAATATGTTAAAAATACATAAAAATATTTAATATGATACCATGTAAAAACATTTATAAAGCTGATCTATAATAAATTTAAAATATTAACCATATATATATATATATAATATAATAATCTTTCATTCCTAACTGTAAAAGCACCTTTGTTGCCTAGATGCAATGATCCCCACCTACTCAGTAGATATAACTTTGCACCAAGTTAACCTCATACATCTAAGTATTGTTAAAAGGTGGGCCCACCTCATCTCACATCACCCACCACCAAAGGTGCTGGGCCTCTCTTTTCAACAAGTTGCAAGTTCCCTTTGCCAGGCTGACGTAGGCAAATGACGACAAAAATCGAACAATATCGGGCGACTATGCCTCCACGTCTACCATACATTCCACCAATCATATCACTATAAGTGGCCTGACGCCCGCCGGCGAATCCCTCGGTCACGGTCGGAGTGAAGTCGAGAGATCGAACCCCATCAGGCGATGCTGACGCAAGATTCTACCTTCCCCGTCGGATTCAGTCCCCGGCGGCCACGATTGGTTTGCTTTCCCTTTTCTCGTCAGACGGATTTCCCGGCCTACAGGAAGCTTAGATTTTTACTGTAAGATGCGATGAGTGAGTAAGCGAGCAATGAGCGATGGGCATGTCGCAAATAGAGATAAGATAACCAACGAACCAACAAGATCAGAGGCCGAGGTCGACGACCATGGGCTGTCTGGGTATATAACCTCGAAGTCGATATGAATATATTCATTGGATATATCATCTCTCTGTGTTAAATGTGATGGCCATGAAGCGGGCGGGATATGGATGCATATCAGAGGAGGCCCTGGAATGCGTCATGGGTCAGCTGGAGGACCCGAGAGACCGGGGCTCGGTCTCTCTGGTCTGCAAGAAGTGGTACGACGTGGATGCCTTCACGAGGAAGCATGTGACTGTGGCCTTCTGCTACTCGATACACGCCAGGGACCTCACCCGCAGGTTCACCAGGCTGGAGTCGCTCACGGTCAAGGGGAAGCCCAGGGCGGCCATGTATAATCTGCTTCCTGACGATTGGGGGGGTTATGCCAAGCCCTGGATAGACCAGATCTCGCACACCTGTCTCTGCCTCAAGACGCTCCATCTGCGCAGAATGATTGTTACCGATGATGATCTCGCCACTCTCGTCAGGGGCCGCGGTCACATGCTGCAGGAGCTCAAGCTCGAGAAGTGCTCCGGGTTCTCTACCAGGGGGCTCGAGGAAGTGGCGCACGGTTGCAGGTATGTGGGAGCTGAATTTTTGAGTTCCAAAGCTCAGGCTTGAATGCAATTCTATGTCAGGAATTTTCATTCATTGCAGTTCACCCGCTCGGGATTTTGCTCATAAGTGATCTGGACACTTTCCCAGTCACTTCCCCTAGGCGGGGCGAACCGTAAAAGTCCACCGGCCAAATGTTTTGTTGGTTAAGCTAGAGAATATATATATCTGAAACCCAATAAGTTTGTGCTGCAACAGTTGACTGCAATGCTAAGCTAAGCTATTCGTTGGTTACATGGGTTTGGGCAAAGAGGAGTATATATATCAGAAGCCCAATAAGTTTGTGCTGCAACAGTTGACCTGCTACTAGTTATAAGCTATTCAGCAGCTTGCTTTAATTGTATGCA
>ML795925.1:356227-367279 GCA_009831015.1 Picea engelmannii
AAAGTCAATTCTTTGAACAGATTTGCTATTTACATGTAGAGCAGTAAGAGGGGAGATATATTTCTGTATATTTCTATTGTTTGGACTGAAAGTAACTTCTTTTCCATTAGATAACAAGAAAATGTAGTGTTGATGGAAAGCACATGTACACAAGAATCCCGATCATCAGCTGAATCGAAGGAAAGGATGGACAGAGACAACTATATCATACACCATTAGCATATTATCAATGTCCTCTGGGCTGTTACACAGCCGAAAAACAAGTCCATCTTTCTAATGATGTTATTGTCCATTCCAGAGTATATTTGGCATCATTGATCACAGTAACTTAGATTTCTCCCTGGCCATTGGAGGGTATGTTCACGTTATTTGAGAGTTGAGATTGAGCACCATATCCTTCAAAAGGAACAGGCATATAGAATTTATTCATTGGAGGAGGTCGAGACTGAAGAGCACTTAATCTTCCCATTGTCATCTTACTACGAGGTTAGCAGCAAATATTTCTCAGGATATTGCCAACCCATTGACCACCCTTTTCAGATCCCTAGACCACAGGATGACAACTATAGATCAACGAACACTATCCTGTGTTCAATATGCTCAGCCACTGACTTGATCATTGTTAGTCAATTGCATACAGCAGTTGCAAAAAGTTTACACCAGAAAAATGAGAGAGAGCATATGAAATGGCATAGCATTACTTTTTGAAAAAGTCATTTATGCGAGTACAAGAAAATGTGACTCTTCGTATTCCACTTAATGTGAGAGACTAATTAAGAAGAGTCTTAAACTAGTCTAAAAGCCATAACATATTGACTTATTTTAATGTGTATTATATGCCTTAACTGACTATAGTATGTGTTAATTATGGCTATTACACATATACTTTATCATCCTCCTTTAATGGCCATACTAGAAATTACACCAATCTTATCTCTAAAGTACACAAAATTATTAGGATTGAAAGGCTTGGTAAATATATCTTGAATTTGCTTCCAAGTTGCACAATAATGCATGTACGTATTTTATTTGTTAGTCGTATTAAAAAGGGAACCCCCTTCCATTGTAATTCATCCAATATATTATCAATCAAAACATATTACACTTGAGTATTATTTTATGGAGACGTCTTCTTTCATCTTGTAGGAATTGTAGGTCATTTTCACACCCGTGTAGGTGTCTCCAACCATTTGTTCTTTATCTTAATTGTTAGTTCTCTTATTATTAGTCCTTGGTAGAGTGTAGTGTCCATTTAAGTTACATGGACATTGTAGATGTTATATTATTTGTGTTTTTAAATTCTTAACTTCTTTATAGTTTTTTTATGATTTTTAGGTCAATGGGGTGTCCACAAAGATAGTGAGCCTCTTATTAACATAATGATTAATTGGTTGTGGCATTAGTATGCTTGCTTGCTCAGCCTTCCTCTTTCCTCCTTTGTGCGGCCAGAAAAATATTTTTTTTTTTAACTGACAATACTCTACCATATAGTACCCCTTTCCCATCAAGGAAAAAAATCTGCAATTTTATTTATATGCCTCAAGGCATTCAAAAAAGTGGTCTGTAGTTTGATGGAGCAAACAACTCTGCATATATGCCTTACATATCATTGAGCTAAATTAAAAAGAAAAAAATTACAATTTTCTCATATAGCTCATGCATTTCTTATCAAGATTTGAAACTAGGTGGGGAAATTGAAACACCTACCTTGAAACACCTACCCCCACCATTCAAGCTATTGCCCCCTTTACTCATGATATCCATACATGCCCATTTTTTTTTATATAATACCCCTTTCCCATGTTTTCTCCACATGCCCATTTTTTAATACGAAACCCCTTTCCTATGCTATCCCTACATCCTCATTAAAAAAAATCAGAAAAGCCGAATAAATTGCATACTGGAATTGTTTTTACAACCATAAAAACCTCCTAACACCACCTATATCTTCCAAGGGAGTGTTAATTTAGCCTCTTCTAGCAACACTTTGTTGCTACCTGGGGTTATCTAGCAGAGTTTCACTAGGCCAGGCTGTCTCCAAATGAAATCCTCCAACACAGTCTTGACGATGGCATATAGCTAATATTGCAACTGACATTGCTTTTGACGAAGATCAGAGTGGATGGTTGTTTAACGCTCTTACAATTTGTTTGTTGATGATTGTTCAACACTTCCACGATTTGATCCATACCAGGGGTGGTTTGGGACTTCAGTCTGTCTTATATTCTTTTCCCTCTTTGTTAGTTTTACAATGCTCTTTGTTAGTCTTACAATGCCATTTTTAACTGTACCATTTTACTTGTTTTTCCTTCTATTTTAAGTAGGATGGAGTTGCCTTTCTTTACCTGTTTTAATTGCATTTTCACATGTCACAGACTAATTGTTTGTTCACTTGATTCCTCTCAAAAAGAATATTGTTCTTTGGCCCAACAAATTTATATCACCGAGGAAATATTTGAAATTTGAAATAATATGCAGTTACTAACCTTAAGGAGAAATCTCCCTCAAATACTGAGATTGCCCATATGCCTAATTGGGTACACAAAGATAGTCATTGAACTAAAGCTACAAATTCAGCTGATCTTTTTGAGGAAACTTCCAGCCCTACTGAAAAGACAAGAAGCATGTGGTCTTCATGGTTCCTTATCACTTCACTACCCCTGGTCTACATGTGTTACCCTGACTACTCGATTGAAAGGTTTCTCCATTGAAATTTAGTGTTTTTTGTTTTTTTAATTGCAACTTATGTTACTTCAAATATGTACTTAGAGCTACAGCAGGAAGACATACAAGTTATCTGAAGATCCTCTTGCTATGAAAGCTAAGAAGGCTCACATATGAACCTGTGACCCCAGGGGAAAGGAGTCTACATCCTTCCGAAACATATCAACTCTAGCTTTGACATGAATTGCCAGATCACGTTTGAATGCTCTCAATTCACCTAGCTGTAGCTGTGAATTGTCTCCTTGAAAAGTTGTTGACACCGCTTTTCCAAAGAGATGCAATAGCAGACAGCCGTATTGTATGCCATAAATCTCAGTAGTAATCCTTAAGAGGAGACCTACACACTATGCCTCAAGACAGACACGCTACCTTAGCACACTAACAAACTGTTGAGAGAATATCTCAACCACACACATCAAAATAGGAGCTAACTAGTTGGAGAGAATCTCTCATATCCAATTAGATCTAACAACCTCCTAAAACTTAGAAAAAACTTCTCACGTAGAGACAAACTCTACCTCACAATGACCAATAATAATAACAAACCACAATCTTCTCATATGATCAAATATCACACATTAAGCTGTAAGACAAGTAGGAGTTACTCATTCCAACGCTCCCCTTTAATGGGTACTTTTCTTAATATTTGTCATGTCCGGTCTTCATCATCATCTGCAACACATGCTCCTCTAGATACTGAAGACGCTCCTTATCAACAAAGTCTTATCTTTTGGTGCAACTAGGGGTTTCCTTTTTCTAGAAATCATCAATTTGTAGGAGTCCATATAAAGAAACAACCGTCCACCAGAATACATGGATACCTGTAACCTAACCACTGCAACTGCTGGTCTAATAGGATGTCCTTTAGGTACATGGTTCATTCAACTTCTTGATGAACTCCCCCTGATTGTGCAACCAATTCCATTAGCATTCCAAGAGCTAACCAGTGCAACAAATGCACCCACTTTTGGATGACACCTGTCCCTTACCTCATTTTGATACACAGGTGATAGAACAACTTGTATGCAGGTTTTTGGTCCCATAATCACCCTGAGTGCACAACCAACATGTGGTCCATTCATATAGCATTCAATCAACACACGGTCCACTCCTCCAAGTGTTAACAACTCCTTATATAGGTGAACAAACTCCCCCTTTAGGGAAACATAATAGGTGGTCATTTCAGGTACTCAACTCAACTATGCCATATGGATGTCCATCAACTGCCCTCATGCTCAAGCAAGATTGAATGGCCAGTTCGACTTATGCACCCAAGCTAGCATGAGGATGCACATCCAAATGTTTTAGTTAAGTTACACTCACTTATTACCAAACCTCCCAGCTTTGATGCATTACAACCGGGGCCATTTGGTTCTCGTCTCGGAGACACCAACACATCCTCCATTCAGCTCAGGCACACCAAGCAAGCTATCAGTTCGGACACACCAAGCAAGCTATCCATTTTAGCTCAGACACACTGAGAAAGCCATCAACTTGGACACACCAAGTGATTCTCATACCACTGTTATCAAAATCAATGAATCTTTTGACATTGTCATTCACTGTGAGCATCATGCTCCATTTACCAAACTTTGACACATACGAAAAAAAATGGACACCATATTTTAGTGTAGATCTGGGCCTTCTATGACATACACAGAAGCTCATCATCTACAACTGTACACCACACACACAAAAGCTCATCATCTAGAGCAACACCACTGCTTTTGTTGCTACAACTCTGATTCTCTATTGAGTAGCAGCATCTCCTCCATAACCTGCTGCCCCTGGGACTATCCTCATCCCCACACCAGGGAATACTTATATGATTGCATGCATGGGAACCTTTGCTGCTACAATGGCCCCGGCAAAAAAGGAGATCTCACACAACATATAATAATCAGACACACCAAGATGCTTCTGCACATAGAAAGAGAGCAATCTCGACACTGGTCCTCCTCTGCACGTCTTCGTTAGAGTTGAACCACTCTCATTGCATGACTTTCCTGGTGCAGCCTTACACGTGTCCTCTCTACTACAACTTGATCTCTTTAAACCATGCTTGGATACTTCAGATCTGATAACCGCTGCAATTTCTTTATAGTTGTATGCTATCAGCATGCACAACCTCCACGAATCTTCCATGGCTCTTCCTACGCTTGATGATAGGATCTCCAGCAGTTTGTTTACTCGGTTCTAGCAAAAGTCAAATACCCAACCATGCACAATCACAACCGCCAATTAGATCTGATTCCCTCAATTTTTCTTGAAACGATCATGTAGAATTCCGCTGGAGGTGTCAAATTTTGCCTCGCAGAAGATCCTTGTTACACATGCCGAGAGAGCAGATCCGACCATTCCCGAATCTAAACAATCCACGGAATACCCAATCAATTAATACATTGGCATTACAGCCTTCTCGTCAACAGCTCTGTCTAGTTGTCACCACACAAGCCATGAGACAACTCTCAAACATGGCTAACAAACGGGGGCTGGGATCCACCACATCCGAGGAAGGACAAGAATCCGACCGCCGGCTCCTGCTCGTCCAAAAAACAGATCTTCTGGAACCATAAATACACCGTGGGCGCAAACGATAGCCAATCCGACCATAAGCGCCGAGATGAGCAACAACCTAACGTTCGTCAGAAAACACTACAACAATGGTAAGCACCGTCATGATCCCGAGAACCTCCCTGTCGCTGTAGGTCCTGTTGAGTAGGACCAGGGGCTCCGTCCTAGGGAGATAAAGGAAGATCCATTTCCCCAGGAGGGGTCCTGTTGAGTAGGACCAGGGGCTCCGTCCTAAGGAGATAAAGGAAGATCCATCTCCCCAGGAGGGCAACAATGAGGAACAACGATACGGGGTGTGAGCAACGCTTAAGGCCAAGGCCCCGCAGAGCAGCAGCAGGTAATTGGCGAGGAAATACGTCCAGTTCTTGCGGATCCTGCTGCTCGCCTCCGCTAGTGACTCAGGCTTAGTCAACGCGCTCCGATCCACCATCTCCAGCCATGGCCTCCGCCGACACAGGGCACTGCGGGCACCTCTGAGATCCGGGCGAAGAAGGCTTGGGCTGCGGGTTTCGCGGCCACGGCTGGCGGTGCTGAAATTGGAAGAGTGCTCTGCGTTGCCATTGCTTCTCTGCTATTCCCAATTCCAACTACAATTACAGCATTCTATGGAAAGACCCCAACAATTATATTGTGCAGAAGGACGAACAGGAACAGCCGATCCGGTTGGTTGCGGGAAGTTTCTGCTTCTCCTGGTTTCTTCCGCTTATGATTCGTATAGCAACCCGAACTCACACATCTCAATAAAGAATTTGTGAACATCAGCAGGGCATCACCGGCAGATCCAAACTATGCATGTTCCCCGTGGACACAATCTAATATAGTTGATTCTGTTGCTCTTAGGGCTTCCCACAAGAATGGATGGCCTCCACTAATGCAACAATGTTGATCTCATGACATAATGGACAAACAGCATACTTCCACGGACAAACTTGGTCACACAAAAAATACACAAACTCCTGCGAACAAACCGGGAGCACCACCCTCAAAGTAAAATGGCGGCTTTCATTTCCGCCACCATTCTCCGGACTCAAGTCCAAGTCCAACTTGGCTACATGTAGAGAAATGGGAGAGCAATATTGTTTCCATACACCAAAACACATCAAAACTGTTTTTACATAATTTATTAACAAATAATAATAATAATAATCTATTTTTAAGGTCACGGACAAGCCAGCACACTAAATTGGTGTATGAGATCTCCTTATTTGTGGGACAAGGGATCCCCTCCGCCCAGCGATTTGAACTTGTGACCTCTTAAGAGGAAACACATATTCTTAACCATTAAGCCCACTCAGACTGTATATATAAATATAAATATAAATACATATATTTATACATATAAATACATAAATACATATAAATACATAAAGCTATGTCTTTATTAACAACAAATAATTGTACACAAAATTATGCTAGACACACTATGTTAATACATTGCACATTTATCTTAGTACATTGTACATTAACAAACTGTTATCTTATTATATTGTACATTAACAAACTGTTGATAGCATATCTCAACTACAAATACCAAAATAGGAAGTAACTAGTTGTAGAGAACCTTTTATATATTTATATCTCAACCATATATATCAAAATAGGAATTAAACCACATATCAAAATAAAAATAAAAATTAACTAGTTTAAGACATACCAAAATAAGAATTAACTAGTTAAAAAAAACCTTTAAATGTATATCTCAACCACACATACCAAAATAAGAGTTAACTAATAAACCTCTAAATCTAAAAACTTCTTAAAACTTAGAAACTTACACAAATAAACTCTACTAACAATGACCAATAACAATAACAAACCACAATCTTCTAATATAATCAAATATTATACATTAAACTATAAGACAAAAGGAGTTACTCATTCCAACATTTCCTTTCCTTCACCATGTGGCCTCATATCCTCCCTTGGGGCTGACATCTACAACAGATGTTCCTTCACCATGTGGCCTCATATCCTCCCTTGGGGATGACATCTACAGCAGATGTGTACAGCTGGGAGCTAAATCCCGTTGCAACTGATGGACAGATTTTTGAGAAAAGATAAGTAGTTATTTCTGTCTATGTGTGGTTTACCTCTGTTTTGTATTCCTGCGATTTAATTCCTTGAATTCTATTACTACTGTGAATTATTTTAATGACCATATCCTCGCCTCGCTTGGGGATGACATCTACAGCAGATGTGTACAGCTGGGAGCTGAATCGCTCCTTTGCAATTGATGGACAGATTTTGCAATTGGTTTATCTCTGTTTTGTATTCCTGCCATTTAATTCGTTGAATTCTATTTCTCCCGTGAATTATTTTAATGGAATGGTCATTTTGATGGAAACCTTTACTCAATGTGCATGTTGATAAATTCTGGTTGGATATTTGTAAATTTCTGAGTATGCAATGTAATTCCGCATTCTAGTTCCATATGAAATCTGAGGTGGTGTTGTTGAAAGCCAAGTCGGTTCACAGCTTGTAAATCTGACCGGTTAATGGGAAGATCTTGAGATTTGGTTAAGTGGGTACCCATTCTCCAGTGTGGAGGGTATGGAAGGTTACGCCACAATTAACAGTTCCCTTAGCTGCCTAATTCTTGATTTCAGAAAAATATTATTATGAGTATAAAGTAGCTCCTCTGATCGACCTCCTCCGGCTTAAGTTCTGCCACACGATTGCATGACAAAATCAACTTTTAACAATTAACACATGCTTCTGAAGACGAAACCAGAAAGAGCCACGGTGGCTTTTCTCAGAGTTTAGTATCTTCTAACTTTATCAGCCATCAGACAACAAATGAAGACACTAATTCTATATTTGATATTTTCCATCATAAAGAATATTCAACGGGAGCAATCCCAGTACACATTTATGAAGATACACTTAAGAATATGTTGGCATTTTACCTTTCATATATCTGAAGGAGCAATCCCAGCCGACATTTTTCTTACAGAATATGTTTGCATTTTCCCTTTCTTTTGTCGCCTCAAATTTGACTGTACAGTTGATCAAAATGCATAAGAAAGGGAAAATGCCAAGATATTATGTAAGTGTCTACTGCATAAGAAAAGAAGAAGATCAGCACATGAAAACAAAGGAGTTCAATCATTCTGACCTGGTATGCTTCAAGTAGAAGTATGCCCTGGGAAAGCTTCTTAGCCATTTGATTTATGTTGCAGCTTCAAACTCTTGATATGAATATGAAGATCCATGGAAACAAATTTGAATGACTTCAAGTTCATGCTGTAGGTTCCAGCTAAGATTTTACTTACTACTTACACAGACAGACACAGGCAGATTGACTGCAAAACAGCCGCCTGAGAACAGATCTGAAAGAGTCCAAGCCAAAATTCTGAATATGCTTGTCATATAACTGGAAAATCGAGGATGTTTATTGATCCATTCACCTGATGCGAATTTAGTGAAACATCTTGGCCAGACAGGTCGTTAAACTTGTCATCCAAAGACATTGAATGTACATACTATATAAACTCCAAGCAAAATCCTGATAGCTGCAGTGAGTAATTGAAAAACAGTACCTACAGAAATAGTCTTCAAATCTTGAGCAAATTGTTTAACTTAAGCTCCAATTCTTGCTGTCCAGTTAGAAACAGTAGCATATTACTGTCTGAATTTGTTATTCTTAGAATGCAGTTATTGTATGTTGTTTTCCAAAAGCAATTATGGCATGCTTTGACATCAATATTTCAACTATTCCATTAACCTCGCGATTTCAAATTCAGACAAGACGTTTGAAGTTTAATAGTGGAATGCTTTGTTTATAAACAGGTTAGAAATGTGATTGGAGACAAAGGGTTAGAAGTTGTTGCGAATACTTGCAAAAAGCTGAAAAGACTTAGAGTGGAACGAGGAGCAGATGACCCAACTTTGGAGGACGAACAAGGTTGGGTTTCTCACAAAGGGCTTTCCTCAGTAGCTCAAGGCTGCCCCCTTCTTGAGTACATTGCTGTCTATGTTTCAGATATATGCAACTCAACATTGGAGACTGTTGGTCAATGTTGCAAAAATCTCAAGGATTTCCGGTTGGTCCTGTTAGATAAAGAAGAGCACATCACTGATTTACCACTGGACAATGGAGTCATGGCTTTGCTACGTGGATGCCAAAAACTGAGTAGGTTTGCATTTTATGTAAGGCCCGGAGGGTTGACGGATACAGGTCTTGCTTATATTGGTGAGTACAGCACTAATGTCAGGTGGATGCTTCTAGGTTTTGCTGGTGAAACTGACCAAGGTATTCTCGAGTTTTCCAAGGGCTGCCCAAAGCTGGAAAGGCTAGAAATTAGAGGTTGTTCTTTTAGTGAATCTGCATTGGCAGCTGCAGTGCTTCGTCTGAAATCGCTAAAGTACATATGGGTTCAAGGATATAATGCAACTGTTACTGGCGCTAACCTTCTAGCTATGGCTCGACCTTATTGGAACATAGAGTTTTCTCCTGGTTTGCAATCGACAAAAGATGTGCTCGTTGAAGATATGGCAGCAGAAAAAATGCAGGATCGGGTAGCACAACTTTTGGCCTACTATTCTCTTGCTGGAAATAGGACAGATCACCCAGAGTCTGTAATTCCCTTAGCCTCACCTTTCCGGAATTACCAACAAGTAGCTGTTTTCTAATGTGAATATCTATGTAAAATATATGTGCCCCAAACTTGCATGGAGGTATCTAAATATAGAGGATACAAAGGTGCTGCTTTCTCTCCTGTTTCCTTCAGCCTTCTTTTGTGATAGTAGTGTGACTAGCACTTACTATGCATAACAGTCTGGTGGAAGAAAGGTATGCTGAGACTTATCTCCCTTCTTAATTCTGTATGCCAGTGGATGTAGTCATTCTACCTCATGACGTGTCTGTTTATTGATGGAAACTTCTTCCCAGTGTGATGAACTCTTCTGGAGAGTTCTATGCGATATCTTGGTAGGTTGAATGGGATGTCTTCTGAAAATCATTATCTCCATATCTCTATTAATGAAGGCGTTGCTGAAAGAAGTCTGGTTGCCACCAAAATCCATGTAAGTACAAGGGCTGTTGCACCGAGGACAAAAAATAAGCTCATCCTTGGGAAACTGAAAGGTTCATTTTTTCTTCTAAGCTGGTTTCGGATATTTATGGATTTGAGATGTGGGTAATCCCCAAGGTATATAGTCAAAGCTGGTATGTCTGATACTTTGACTTGGTGGGCTAACTTATAGTGGACATACCGTGCTTCTTTTCCTAGTATGCTGGTAACAATAGTACATAAGTCAAGAGGCCTCTGGTTTTCAACGACAGTAAGTTGTGGGTGTCCTTAAGGACATTGAAATACCAAGGGTACTAGAGTTCAAGTAGGTGTTTCTTGTTTAACCAGCCATTCAACATTCCGAGTTTGTAGCATGAAAAGCCACGTGTCTTATTTTCAGTTCTTGGTTGGGAGGTCAGAATTAGGGGGTGATTTGAGAACAGCTTAACATAATGTTATATTTTATATCCAGAGACTTGAACTGTTTGTATGTTGTAATTCATATTTTCTTGAGATGGTTGATATGTACATATGTTACATGGTTCTAGCATGAGGATCTTGATGTTTGAACTTATTTTGGTGAGGAGCTTGATGTTTGATCTTATGGAAGGTAAACTGTAGATTTTATTTAATCTTTTCAATAGAGTGAGCTCCCATGGTCTTCTGGCTCTTGAGATTTATCTCTTCTGTTTCATATAGGTTTTCGGGTCAGTTTTTTAGTTTTTACTACATGGTTCTCTTG
>ML795925.1:367379-377512 GCA_009831015.1 Picea engelmannii
ATATTCATATTGTTATACCTAAAGATGAAATTCACAAAACATAATTTATATTTCTGAGATATTTTTGACATGGTTTGACAAATTAGCCGATGAAAGTTCACGCTTCTCAAGTACTTGGAAATACAATGATTTGAATTATCACTATCTTCAATCCTCCTGTATGTGCTTCCCACAAGTTTTGAGTCCCATTTAAGACATTAAAAAGTTTAACTTGACGTCAGTTTTGACCTCGTTCACAAGTGGAGGACTATAGAAAGTCAGCAAAGTTATGAACGAACAGAAAACAGATTTCTAATTTTCCGCTTACATTATATATTTGAAGCTATTAACGTGCGCGGAGATATCAACTTATAATTGCCCATCAAATTGGTAATTTTTAACGGAAAATATTGACTGAAACATACCAACTGATCAACAGCGATTATATGCTATTTGGTTACTTGTTTTATCTCGTTAAAAAATTATTTCTTGTAAAACTTGTGAGTTTTTCTGCCTGTTTTAAAGTTATAACTTTGACAAAGTTCCCATGATGAAGTCTTAGCCAAAACTAGCTTAATCATTGCTCTAGCTTGTTGTCACATCTAATGAATAGTTAAACTTTATTCCAGCAGTATGATTGTTAATATTAACTTAAGCATTCAGATAAGATAAGATAATTTCATTAATGTATGATAGATGATTACAAAAATAGGTGAATGGAACTAAAAAGTACATCCACGAGCAGCATAATTTACAATGTAAGAGTGCAAAAGCAACTTCTAGAACAAACTTTAGTTCAAGCAGTATGATTGTTGAGATTATCTTAAGCATTTACATAAGATAAGATCATTTCATTAATGTATGACAAACGATTACAAAAGTAGGTTAATGGGACTAAAAAGTACATCCACAAGCATAATTTGCAATGTAAGAGTGCAAAAGCAACTTCTAGAACCATGTTCTAAAATCAGAAAATCTAAGCACATAACTACCATGTTCTAAAATCAGAAAATCTAAGCACATAAGTACTGGGTAAACATCTAGCTAATAAAGAAGCATAAGAAATAAAGTGTGGGTACACAGCTAGAGTACTATAATAAGAAGGCACTCAATGCTGAAACTGATTGAGAGGAGATGATGTGAAGAAGTGCTAGAGCCAGCTGCCAAGGACAAGTGCGCAGACCTAGTCTTCCCCTCAGTTTCATCAATGAGGGAAATGAGTGCCATAAAGGAACATGCATGTAAATTTGTGCAAACAACTTGCTCTTTTAATGCCAGGGCCCAGAATATAGTACTCGATCTGAACATAAAATACAACACAAAGTGGCTGACTGAAATGTACAAAATAGAAAGCCTAGAATGGTATCACTAAGATAATGAATTGATCAACTATGCACAGGATCATAAATAGTATACCTCTTCAAATTTGCGGATAACTTTGAAACTATAGTGTGTATTTACAGCCTGTGAACTAGTTAAGTGTTAATTTCACAAAATTAAACAACGACCAAGAAGGAGCTCTTTGAAGTCATTTGACTTGAAATTTCACTTGACTGTTTTGTTTGAGAAGTTCTAGAGTATTTTCCTGTTCTTTCTTATCAAAGTTCTCAACTGAAATTTTACTCAACAATGTATTTTATTTGTAGATCTCTTAAGACCTTGATGCTGGACGAGAGTCAAATTGAAGAGGAAAGCGGGGATTGGCTACATGAGCTTGCTCTTAACAATTCTTCTTTGGAAGTGTTGAACTTCTACATGACAACAGTAGAAATGATCAATACCAGTGATCTTGAGCTAATAGTAACAAACTGCCCCTCACTAACATCCTTAAAGGTTGGTGACTGTGATATACTGGATATGAGAGGTGTTCTGAGTAAGGGCACTGCATTGGAGGAGTTTGGTGGTGGTACATTTAACACCAGTGAAGAGCATCCGACAGGGACCAATATGTCCCAGATGATTAAATTTCCTCCAAAGTTGACATCATTGCTAGGACTAAACTTCATGATGGAGGCTGACATGCCTGCTATATTCCCAAGAGCTTCTGCCCTTAAGAGATTGGATCTACAGTACACATTTTTGAGCACAGAAAATCACTGTCAGTTGGTGGGGCTCTGTCCTAATCTTGAAATTCTCGAGGCAAGATTCTAACCTAGAAATTCTGACTACTGCTTCTCTTTTTTTTCTTCTCTTTATTAATGTTAATTGTACGTCTCCTTTACAGAACAAATACTTGCACAGTCTTATACACACAGATCTTCCTCCATAGCCCTTCATTAGAAATAACCAATAAGCATTGCAATGTTGGGAATGATTTAGTTGTATAGTAGGGTATAGCATGGAAATGCCTTAGATGCAGGGGTGCTCTATGTCCATTTATATACCTTCTCTCTGTTTTATTTCCTCATTGATGTATCTGTTTTATTTCCTCATTGAATACATCAAGGTCATTAAAATGAGAGCTTAATGTTTGAGTGGCAACATATCTTTTGATGATTTAGAATGAGATATAAAGTTATGCTTTCAGCATGCTTGTATGAGTTATTTGACTCAGTGGAGGCACTTATGCCAAACTGATTTTAAATTCTTACAGCTTTTATACAAACTGCGAACTTCAGTGGTTCCTGTATTTTGCAGTATATACTGTATTTTTTAGTGTGGAAATTCTTTTTGACATTACAGTCCTTAGAAATAAGATTGGAATAGAAAATGTTAAAAGTCAATTCTTTGAACAGATTTGCTATTTACATGTAGAGCAGTAAGAGGGGAGATATATTTCTGTATATTTCTATTGTTTGGACTGAAAGTAACTTCTTTTCCATTAGATAACAAGAAAATGTAGTGTTGATGGAAAGCACATGTACACAAGAATCCCGATCATCAGCTGAATCGAAGGAAAGGATGGACAGAGACAACTATATCATACACCATTAGCATATTATCAATGTCCTCTGGGCTGTTACACAGCCGAAAAACAAGTCCATCTTTCTAATGATGTTATTGTCCATTCCAGAGTATATTTGGCATCATTGATCACAGTAACTTAGATTTCTCCCTGGCCATTGGAGGGTATGTTCACGTTATTTGAGAGTTGAGATTGAGCACCATATCCTTCAAAAGGAACAGGCATATAGAATTTATTCATTGGAGGAGGTCGAGACTGAAGAGCACTTAATCTTCCCATTGTCATCTTACTACGAGGTTAGCAGCAAATATTTCTCAGGATATTGCCAACCCATTGACCACCCTTTTCAGATCCCTAGACCACAGGATGACAACTATAGATCAACGAACACTATCCTGTGTTCAATATGCTCAGCCACTGACTTGATCATTGTTAGTCAATTGCATACAGCAGTTGCAAAAAGTTTACACCAGAAAAATGAGAGAGAGCATATGAAATGGCATAGCATTACTTTTTGAAAAAGTCATTTATGCGAGTACAAGAAAATGTGACTCTTCGTATTCCACTTAATGTGAGAGACTAATTAAGAAGAGTCTTAAACTAGTCTAAAAGCCATAACATATTGACTTATTTTAATGTGTATTATATGCCTTAACTGACTATAGTATGTGTTAATTATGGCTATTACACATATACTTTATCATCCTCCTTTAATGGCCATACTAGAAATTACACCAATCTTATCTCTAAAGTACACAAAATTATTAGGATTGAAAGGCTTGGTAAATATATCTTGAATTTGCTTCCAAGTTGCACAATAATGCATGTACGTATTTTATTTGTTAGTCGTATTAAAAAGGGAACCCCCTTCCATTGTAATTCATCCAATATATTATCAATCAAAACATATTACACTTGAGTATTATTTTATGGAGACGTCTTCTTTCATCTTGTAGGAATTGTAGGTCATTTTCACACCCGTGTAGGTGTCTCCAACCATTTGTTCTTTATCTTAATTGTTAGTTCTCTTATTATTAGTCCTTGGTAGAGTGTAGTGTCCATTTAAGTTACATGGACATTGTAGATGTTATATTATTTGTGTTTTTAAATTCTTAACTTCTTTATAGTTTTTTTATGATTTTTAGGTCAATGGGGTGTCCACAAAGATAGTGAGCCTCTTATTAACATAATGATTAATTGGTTGTGGCATTAGTATGCTTGCTTGCTCAGCCTTCCTCTTTCCTCCTTTGTGCGGCCAGAAAAATATTTTTTTTTTTAACTGACAATACTCTACCATATAGTACCCCTTTCCCATCAAGGAAAAAAATCTGCAATTTTATTTATATGCCTCAAGGCATTCAAAAAAGTGGTCTGTAGTTTGATGGAGCAAACAACTCTGCATATATGCCTTACATATCATTGAGCTAAATTAAAAAGAAAAAAATTACAATTTTCTCATATAGCTCATGCATTTCTTATCAAGATTTGAAACTAGGTGGGGAAATTGAAACACCTACCTTGAAACACCTACCCCCACCATTCAAGCTATTGCCCCCTTTACTCATGATATCCATACATGCCCATTTTTTTTTATATAATACCCCTTTCCCATGTTTTCTCCACATGCCCATTTTTTAATACGAAACCCCTTTCCTATGCTATCCCTACATCCTCATTAAAAAAAATCAGAAAAGCCGAATAAATTGCATACTGGAATTGTTTTTACAACCATAAAAACCTCCTAACACCACCTATATCTTCCAAGGGAGTGTTAATTTAGCCTCTTCTAGCAACACTTTGTTGCTACCTGGGGTTATCTAGCAGAGTTTCACTAGGCCAGGCTGTCTCCAAATGAAATCCTCCAACACAGTCTTGACGATGGCATATAGCTAATATTGCAACTGACATTGCTTTTGACGAAGATCAGAGTGGATGGTTGTTTAACGCTCTTACAATTTGTTTGTTGATGATTGTTCAACACTTCCACGATTTGATCCATACCAGGGGTGGTTTGGGACTTCAGTCTGTCTTATATTCTTTTCCCTCTTTGTTAGTTTTACAATGCTCTTTGTTAGTCTTACAATGCCATTTTTAACTGTACCATTTTACTTGTTTTTCCTTCTATTTTAAGTAGGATGGAGTTGCCTTTCTTTACCTGTTTTAATTGCATTTTCACATGTCACAGACTAATTGTTTGTTCACTTGATTCCTCTCAAAAAGAATATTGTTCTTTGGCCCAACAAATTTATATCACCGAGGAAATATTTGAAATTTGAAATAATATGCAGTTACTAACCTTAAGGAGAAATCTCCCTCAAATACTGAGATTGCCCATATGCCTAATTGGGTACACAAAGATAGTCATTGAACTAAAGCTACAAATTCAGCTGATCTTTTTGAGGAAACTTCCAGCCCTACTGAAAAGACAAGAAGCATGTGGTCTTCATGGTTCCTTATCACTTCACTACCCCTGGTCTACATGTGTTACCCTGACTACTCGATTGAAAGGTTTCTCCATTGAAATTTAGTGTTTTTTGTTTTTTTAATTGCAACTTATGTTACTTCAAATATGTACTTAGAGCTACAGCAGGAAGACATACAAGTTATCTGAAGATCCTCTTGCTATGAAAGCTAAGAAGGCTCACATATGAACCTGTGACCCCAGGGGAAAGGAGTCTACATCCTTCCGAAACATATCAACTCTAGCTTTGACATGAATTGCCAGATCACGTTTGAATGCTCTCAATTCACCTAGCTGTAGCTGTGAATTGTCTCCTTGAAAAGTTGTTGACACCGCTTTTCCAAAGAGATGCAATAGCAGACAGCCGTATTGTATGCCATAAATCTCAGTAGTAATCCTTAAGAGGAGACCTACACACTATGCCTCAAGACAGACACGCTACCTTAGCACACTAACAAACTGTTGAGAGAATATCTCAACCACACACATCAAAATAGGAGCTAACTAGTTGGAGAGAATCTCTCATATCCAATTAGATCTAACAACCTCCTAAAACTTAGAAAAAACTTCTCACGTAGAGACAAACTCTACCTCACAATGACCAATAATAATAACAAACCACAATCTTCTCATATGATCAAATATCACACATTAAGCTGTAAGACAAGTAGGAGTTACTCATTCCAACGCTCCCCTTTAATGGGTACTTTTCTTAATATTTGTCATGTCCGGTCTTCATCATCATCTGCAACACATGCTCCTCTAGATACTGAAGACGCTCCTTATCAACAAAGTCTTATCTTTTGGTGCAACTAGGGGTTTCCTTTTTCTAGAAATCATCAATTTGTAGGAGTCCATATAAAGAAACAACCGTCCACCAGAATACATGGATACCTGTAACCTAACCACTGCAACTGCTGGTCTAATAGGATGTCCTTTAGGTACATGGTTCATTCAACTTCTTGATGAACTCCCCCTGATTGTGCAACCAATTCCATTAGCATTCCAAGAGCTAACCAGTGCAACAAATGCACCCACTTTTGGATGACACCTGTCCCTTACCTCATTTTGATACACAGGTGATAGAACAACTTGTATGCAGGTTTTTGGTCCCATAATCACCCTGAGTGCACAACCAACATGTGGTCCATTCATATAGCATTCAATCAACACACGGTCCACTCCTCCAAGTGTTAACAACTCCTTATATAGGTGAACAAACTCCCCCTTTAGGGAAACATAATAGGTGGTCATTTCAGGTACTCAACTCAACTATGCCATATGGATGTCCATCAACTGCCCTCATGCTCAAGCAAGATTGAATGGCCAGTTCGACTTATGCACCCAAGCTAGCATGAGGATGCACATCCAAATGTTTTAGTTAAGTTACACTCACTTATTACCAAACCTCCCAGCTTTGATGCATTACAACCGGGGCCATTTGGTTCTCGTCTCGGAGACACCAACACATCCTCCATTCAGCTCAGGCACACCAAGCAAGCTATCAGTTCGGACACACCAAGCAAGCTATCCATTTTAGCTCAGACACACTGAGAAAGCCATCAACTTGGACACACCAAGTGATTCTCATACCACTGTTATCAAAATCAATGAATCTTTTGACATTGTCATTCACTGTGAGCATCATGCTCCATTTACCAAACTTTGACACATACGAAAAAAAATGGACACCATATTTTAGTGTAGATCTGGGCCTTCTATGACATACACAGAAGCTCATCATCTACAACTGTACACCACACACACAAAAGCTCATCATCTAGAGCAACACCACTGCTTTTGTTGCTACAACTCTGATTCTCTATTGAGTAGCAGCATCTCCTCCATAACCTGCTGCCCCTGGGACTATCCTCATCCCCACACCAGGGAATACTTATATGATTGCATGCATGGGAACCTTTGCTGCTACAATGGCCCCGGCAAAAAAGGAGATCTCACACAACATATAATAATCAGACACACCAAGATGCTTCTGCACATAGAAAGAGAGCAATCTCGACACTGGTCCTCCTCTGCACGTCTTCGTTAGAGTTGAACCACTCTCATTGCATGACTTTCCTGGTGCAGCCTTACACGTGTCCTCTCTACTACAACTTGATCTCTTTAAACCATGCTTGGATACTTCAGATCTGATAACCGCTGCAATTTCTTTATAGTTGTATGCTATCAGCATGCACAACCTCCACGAATCTTCCATGGCTCTTCCTACGCTTGATGATAGGATCTCCAGCAGTTTGTTTACTCGGTTCTAGCAAAAGTCAAATACCCAACCATGCACAATCACAACCGCCAATTAGATCTGATTCCCTCAATTTTTCTTGAAACGATCATGTAGAATTCCGCTGGAGGTGTCAAATTTTGCCTCGCAGAAGATCCTTGTTACACATGCCGAGAGAGCAGATCCGACCATTCCCGAATCTAAACAATCCACGGAATACCCAATCAATTAATACATTGGCATTACAGCCTTCTCGTCAACAGCTCTGTCTAGTTGTCACCACACAAGCCATGAGACAACTCTCAAACATGGCTAACAAACGGGGGCTGGGATCCACCACATCCGAGGAAGGACAAGAATCCGACCGCCGGCTCCTGCTCGTCCAAAAAACAGATCTTCTGGAACCATAAATACACCGTGGGCGCAAACGATAGCCAATCCGACCATAAGCGCCGAGATGAGCAACAACCTAACGTTCGTCAGAAAACACTACAACAATGGTAAGCACCGTCATGATCCCGAGAACCTCCCTGTCGCTGTAGGTCCTGTTGAGTAGGACCAGGGGCTCCGTCCTAGGGAGATAAAGGAAGATCCATTTCCCCAGGAGGGGTCCTGTTGAGTAGGACCAGGGGCTCCGTCCTAAGGAGATAAAGGAAGATCCATCTCCCCAGGAGGGCAACAATGAGGAACAACGATACGGGGTGTGAGCAACGCTTAAGGCCAAGGCCCCGCAGAGCAGCAGCAGGTAATTGGCGAGGAAATACGTCCAGTTCTTGCGGATCCTGCTGCTCGCCTCCGCTAGTGACTCAGGCTTAGTCAACGCGCTCCGATCCACCATCTCCAGCCATGGCCTCCGCCGACACAGGGCACTGCGGGCACCTCTGAGATCCGGGCGAAGAAGGCTTGGGCTGCGGGTTTCGCGGCCACGGCTGGCGGTGCTGAAATTGGAAGAGTGCTCTGCGTTGCCATTGCTTCTCTGCTATTCCCAATTCCAACTACAATTACAGCATTCTATGGAAAGACCCCAACAATTATATTGTGCAGAAGGACGAACAGGAACAGCCGATCCGGTTGGTTGCGGGAAGTTTTTGCTTCTCCTGGTTTCTTCCGCTTATGATTCGTATCAGCAACCCGAACTCACACATCTCAATAAAGAATTTGTGAACAGCAGCAGGGCATCACCGGCAGATCCAAACTATGCATGTTCCCCGTGGACACAATCTAATATAGTTGAGTCTGTTGCTCTTAGAGCAATATTGTTTCCACACACCAAAACACATCAAAACTGTTTTTAGATAATCTATTAACAAATAATTTTATACATATAAATACATAAAGCTATGTCTTTATTAACAACAAATAATTGTACACAAAGTTATGCTAGACACACTATGTTAGTACATTGCACATTTATCTTAGTACATTGTACATTAACAAACTGTTATCAAACTGTTATCTTATTAGATTGTACATTAACAAACTGTTGATAGCATATCTCAACTACAAATAACAAAATAGGAAGTAACTAAAATACCAAAATAAAAGTAACTAGTTGAAGAGAACCTTTTAATGTATATATCAATCATATATATCAAAATAGGAATTAAATCACACATCAAAATAAAAATTAACTAATTTAAAACATACCAAAATAGGAATTAACTAGTTAAAGAGAACCTTTAGATGTATATCTCAACCACACATACCAAAATAACACATACCAAAATAAAAGTTAACTAATAAACCTCTAAATCTAAAAACTTCCTAAAACTTAGAAACTTACACAAACAAACTCCAAACTCTACTAACCATGACCAATAACAATAACAAACCACAATCTTCTAATATAATCAAATATTATACATTAAACTATAAGACAAAAGGAGTTACTCATTCCAACATTTCCTTTCCTTCACCAATGTGGCCTCATATCCTCCCTTGGGGCTGACATCTACAACAGATGTTCCTTCACCATGTGGCCTCTTATCCTCCCTTGGGGATGACATCTACAGCAGATGTGTACAGCTGGGAGCTAAATCCCTTTGCAACTGATGGACAGATTTTTGAGAAAAGATAAGTAGTTATTTCTGTCTATGTGTGGTTTACCTCTGTTTTGTATTCCTGCAATTTAATTCCTTGAATTCTATTACTCCTGTGAATTATTTTAATGACCATATCCTCGCCTCGCTTGGGGATGACATCTACAGCAGATGTGTACAGCTGGGAGCTGAATCGCTCCTTTGCAATTGATGGACAGATTTTGCAATTGGTTTATCTCTGTTTTGTATTCCTGCCATTTAATTCGTTGAATTCTATTACTCCCGTGAATTATTTTAATGGAATGGTCATTTTGATGGAAACCTTTACTCAATGTGCATGTTAATAAATTCTGGTTGGATATTTGTTAATTTCTGAGTATGCAATGTAATTCCGCATTCTAGTTCCATATGAAATCTGAGGTGGTGTTGTTGAAAGCCAAGTCGGTTCACAGCTTGTAAATCTGACCGGTTAATGGGAAGATCTTGAGATTTGGTTAAGTGGGTACCCAT
>ML795926.1:6354-17158 GCA_009831015.1 Picea engelmannii
GTGCAAGAGAGAAAGCTAGCATGCACTAGCTTTCCCCCACGGTGGAATCATGTTGTTCGAGATGTGCTTGTGCTTCTGCAAGAGGGAAATCCAACATAAACTAGCTTTCTCCCACGGTGGAATGATGTTGTTTCAAGATGCATTTGTGCTTGTTCATGAGGGAAAGCTAGCACACACTAGATTTCCTTGACGGTGGAATGATGATGTTCAAGATGAGCTTATGCTTGTGTAAGAGGGAAGAATAGCATGTGTAAGCTTTCCTCCATGATAAACTGATGTTGTTTGAGATGCGCTTGCACTTGTGCAAGAGGGAAAGCTACCACGCGGTAGCTTTCCCCCATGGTGGAATGATCTTGTTCGAGATGCACTTGTGGTCCTATAATATTGAAAGCTAGCACGTGCTATCTTTCCCCAATGTTGGAATGATGTTATTCGAGATGTGATTGTGCTAGGGGGAAATCTAGCACATGCTAGATTTCCCCCACATTGAATGATGTTGTTTGAGATGAGCTTGTGCTTGTGCAAGAGTGAAAACTAGCATGTGTTAGCTTACTCTCATGGTTGGATGATTTTTGAGATACGCTAGTGCTTGTGCAAGAGGGAAAGCTAGCATGCACTAGCTTTCCCCCACGGTGGAATGATGTTGTTCGAGATGTGCTTGTGCTTTTGCAAGAGGGAAATCCAAAGCTAAACTAGCTTTCCCCCATGGTGGAATGATGTTGTTTCAAGATGCACTTGTGCATGTTCAAGAGGGAAATCTAGCACATGCTAGATTTCCTTGATGGTGGAATGATGTTGTTCAAGATGAGATTATGCTTCTGCAAGAGGGAAGACTAGCATGTGCAAGCTTTCCTCCATGCTAAAATAATTGTTCGACATGCACTTGTGCTTTTGCAAGAGGGAAAGCTAGCATGCGCTAGCTTTCCCCCATGGTGGAATGATGTTGTTCGAGATGCATTTGTGCTTCTACAAGTTGGAAATCTAGCACATGCTAGTTGTCCCCCATGTTGGAATGATGTTATTTGAGATGTAATTGTGCTAGGGTTAAAGCTAGCACATTGAATGATGTTGTTTGAGATGAGCTTGTTCTTGTGCAAGAGGGAAAACTAGCACGGGAAAGCTTACCCCCATGGTGGGATGATTTTCAAGATGCACTAGTGCTTGTGCAAGAGAGAAAGATAGCATGTGATAGCTTTCCCCCATGGTGGAATCATGTTGTTCGAGATGTTCTTGTGATTTTGCAAGAGGGAAATCCAACATAAACTAGCTTTCCCCCACGGTGGAATGACGTTGTTTCAAGATGCACTTGTGCTTGTTCAAGAGGGAAATCTAGCACACGATAGATTTCCTTGATGAGGGAATGATGTTGTTCAAGATGAGCTTATGCTTGTCCAAGAGGGAAGACTAACATGTGAAAGATTTCCTCCATGCTAAAATGATGTTGTTCGAGATGCGCTTCTGCTTGTGCAAGAGGGAAAGCTAACATGCGCTAGCTTTCCCCCATGTTGGAATGATGTTGTTCGAAATGCGCTTCTTCTTGTGCAAGAGGGAAAGGTAGCACACGCTAGCTTTCCCCCATGGTGGAATGTTGTTATTCGAGATGTGATTGTGCCAGGGGGAAAGCTAGCACATACTAGCTTTCCCCCACATTGAATGATGTTGTTTGAGATGAGCTTGTTCTTGTGCAAGAGGGAAAACTAGCATGTGCAAGCTTACCCACATGGTGGGATGATTTTCGAGATACACTAGTGCTTGTGTAAGAGGGAAAGATAACACACGCTACCTTTCCCCCACGGTGGAATCATGTTGTTCGAGATGTGCTTGTGATTTTTCAAGAGGGAAATCCAACATAAACTAGCTTTCCCCCATGGTGGAATGATGTTGTTTCAATATGAACTTGTGCTTGTTGAAGAGGGAAAGCTAGCACATGCTAGATTTCCTTGACGGTGGAATGATATTGCTCAAGATGAGCTTATGCTTGTGCAAGAGGCAAAACTAGCATGTGCAATATTTCCTCCATGCTAAATTGATGTTGTTCGAGATGCGCTTGTGCTTGTGCAAGAGGGAATTGTAGCATGTGTTAGCTTTCGCCCATGGTAGAATGATGTTGTTCGAGATGCACTTGTGCTTTTGCAAGATGGAAAGCTAGCATGGGCTAGCTTTCCCCCATGTTGGAATGATGTTATTCGAGATGTAATTGCACTAGGGGGAATTCTAGCACATGCTATCTTTCCCCCACATTGAATGATGTTGTTTGAGATGAGCTTGTGCTTCTGCAAAATGGAAAACTAGCACGCGCTATCTTACCCCATGGTGGGATGATTTTCGAGATGCGCTAGTGCTTGTGCAAGAGGAAAAGCTAGCATTTTCGAGATTGACTTGTGCTTCTGCAAGATTGAAAGCTAGCACGCGCTAGCTTTCCCCCATGTTGGAATGATGTTATTCGAGATGTGATTGTGCTAGGGGGAAAGCTAGCACATGCTAGATTTCTCGCACATTGAATGATGTTGTTTGAGATGAGCTTTTGCTTGTGCAATAGGGAAAACTAGCATGCACTAGCTTACCCACATGGTCGGATGATTTTCGAGATGCGCTAGTGCTTGTGCAAAAGGAAAAGCTAGCATCTACCAGCTTAACTCCACGGTGGAATGATGTTGTCTGAGATGTGTTTGTGCTTTTGCAAGAGGGAAATGCAACATAAACTAGCTTTCCCCCACGGTGGAATGATGTTGTTTCAAGATGCACTTGTGCCTGTTCAAGAGGGAAAGCTAGCACACACTAGATTTCCTTGACGGTGGAATGATGTTGTTCAAGATGAGCTTATGCTTGTGCAAGAGGGAAGACTAGCATGTGCAAGCTTTCCCCCATGCTAAAATGATGTTGTTAGATATGCGCTTGTGCTTGTACAAGAGGGAAAGATAGCACACGCTAGCTTATCCCCATGGTGGAATGATGTTGTTCGAGATGCATTTGTCCTTATGCAAGATGGAAAGCTAGCACGTGATAGCTTTCTCCATGTTGGAATGATTTTATTCAAGATGTGATTGTGTTGGGGGAAAGCTAGCACATGCTAGCTTTCCCCCACATTGAATGATGTTGTTTGAGATGAGATTGTGCTTTTTGAAGAGGGAAAACTAGCACATGCTAGCTTACCCCCATGGTGGGATGATTTTCAAGATGCATTAGTGCTTGTGCAAGAGGGAAATCCAACATGCGCTATATTTTCCCCACGGTGGAATCATGTTGTTCGAGATGTGCTTGTGCTTCTGCAAGAGGGAAATCCAACATAAACTAGATTTCTCCCACAGTGTAATGATGTTGTTTCAAGATGCACTTGTTCTTGTTCAAGAGGGAAAGCTAGCACATGCTAGATTTCCTTGACGGTGGAATGATGTTGTTCAAGATGAGCTTATGCTTGTGCAAGAGGGAAGACTAGCATGTGATGGTTTCCTCCATGATAAAATGATTTTGTTCGAGATGCGCTTGCACTTGTGCAAGAGGGAAAGCTATCACGCACTATCTTTCCCCCATGGTGGAATGATGTTGTTCGAGATGCACTTGTGCTTCTGTAAGATTGAAAGCTAGCACACGCTAGCTTTCCCCCATGTTGGAATCATGTTATTCGAGATGTGATTGTGCTAGAAGGAAAGCTAGCACATGCTAGATTCCTCCCACACTGAATGATATTGTTTGAGATGAGCTTGTGCTTGTGCAAGAGTGAAAAATAGCATGCACTAGCTTACCCTCATGGTCGGATGATTTTCGAGATATGCTAGTGCTTGTGCAAGAGTGAAAGCTAGCATGCACTAGCTTTCCCCCATGGTGGAATGATGTTGTTTGAGATGTTCTTGTCCTTTTGCAAGAGGGAAATCCAAAGCTAAACTAGCTTTCCCCCACGGTGGAATGATGTTGTTTTAAGATGCACTTGCTCTTGTTCAAGGGGGAAAGCTAGCACATGCTAGATTTTCTTGACGGTGGAATGATGTTGCTCAGGATGAGATTATGCTTGTGCAAGAGGGAAGACTAGCATGTGAAATCTTTCCTCCATGCTAAAATAATTGTTCGACATGCACTTGTGCTTGTGCAAGAGAGAAAGCTAGCATGCACTAGCTTTCCCCCATGGTGGAATGATGTTGTTCGAGATGCACTTGTGCTTCTGCAAGATGGAAAGATAGCACGTGCTAGCTATCCCCCATGTTGGAATGATGTTATTCGAGATGTAATTGTTTTAGGGGGAAAGATAGCACATTGAATGATGTTGTTTGAGATGAGCTTGTTCTTTTGCAAGAGGGAAAACTAGCATGGGCAAGCTTACCCCCATGGTGGGATGATTTTCGAGATGTGCTAGTGCTTGTGCAAGAGGGAAAGTTAGCATGCGCTAGCTTTCCCCCATGGTGGAATCATGTTGTTCGAGATGTACTTGTGATTTTGCAAGAGAGAAATCCAACATAAACTAGCTTTCCCCCATGGGGGAATGTTTTTGTTTCAAAATGCACTTGTGCTTGTTAAAGAGGGAAAGCTAGCACACGCTAGATTTCCTTGACGATGGAATGATGTTGTTCAAGATGAGATTATGCTTGTGAAAGAGGGAAGACTAACATGTACAAGATTTCCTCCATGCTAAAAGGATGTTGTTCGAGATGCACTTCTGCTTGTGAAAGAGGGAAAGCTAGCACGTGCTAGCTTTCCCCCATGGTGGAATGATGTTGTTCGAGATGCGCTTCTTCTTACGCAAGAGGGAAAGGTAGCACACGCTAGCTTTCCCCCATAGTGGAATGTTGTTATTCGAGATGTGATTGTGCTAGGGGGAAAGCTAACACATGCTATCTTTACCTCACATTGAATGATGTTGTTTGAGATGAGCTTTTTCTTGTGCAAGAGGGAAAAGTAGCACGTGCAAGCTTACCCCCATGGTGAGATGATTTTTGAGATGCGCTAGTGCTTGTGCAAGAGTGAAAGCTAGCACACGTTACCTTTCCCCCACGGTGGAATCATGTTGTTCGAGATGTTCTTGTGATTTTGCAAGAGGGAAATCCAACATAAACTAGCTTTCCCCCATGGTGGAATGATGTTGTTTCAAGATGTACTTGTGCTTGTTGAAGAGGGAAAGCTAGCACATGCTAGATTTCTTTCTTTGACGGTGGAATGATGTTGTTCAAGATGAACTTATGCTTGTGCAAGAGGCAATACTAGCATTTGAAAGCTTTCCTCCATGCTAAATTGATGTATTTCGAGATGTGCTTGTGCTTGTGCAAGAGGGAAATCTAGCACGCACTAGCTTTCCCCCATGGTGGAATGATCTTGTTCGAGATGCACTTGTGCTTCTGCAAGATGGAAAGATAGCACGCGGTAGCTTTCCCCCATGTTGGAATGATGTTATTCAAGATGTGATTGCGCTAGGGGGAAATCTAGAACATGCTAGCTTTCCCCCACATTGAATGATGTTGCTTGAGATGAGCTTGTGCTTCAGCAAAAGGGAAAAATAACACGTGCTATCTTACCCCCATGGTGGGATGATTTTCGAGATGTGTTAGTGCTTGTGCAACAGTAAAATCTAGCATTTTCGAGATGCACTTGTGGTTCTGCAAGATTGAATGCTAGCACATGCTAGCTTTCCCCCATGTTAGAATTATGTTATTCGAGATGTGATTGTGCTAGCTTTCCCACACATTGAATGATGTTGTTCAAGATGAGCTTATGCTTGTGCAAGAGGGAAGACTATCATGTGCAGGCTTTCCTCCATGCTAAAATGATGTTGTTCAAGATGCGCTTGTTCTTGTGTAAGAGGGAAATATAACACGGCGCTAGCTTATCCCCATGGTGGAATGATGTTGTTCGAGATGCACTTGTGCTTATGCAAGATGAAAATCTAGCACGCACTAGCTTTCCCCATGTTGGAATGATGTTATTCGAGATGTGATTGTGTTGGGGGAAAGCTATCACATGCTAGCTTTCCCCCACATTGAATGATGTTGTTTGAGATGAGATTGTTCTTGTTGAAGAGGGAAAACTAGAACGCGCCAGCTTACCCCCATGGTGGGATGATTTTTTAGATGCACTAGTGCTTGTGCAAGAGGGAAAGCCAACATGCACTAGTTTTCGCCCACGGTGGAATCATGTTGTTCGAGATGTGCTTGTGCTTCTAAAAAAGGGAAATCCAACATAAACTAGCTTTCTCCCACAGTGGAATGATGTTGTTCGAGATGCACTTGTGCTTGTTCATGAGAGAAAGCTAACACGCACTAGATTTCCTTGATGGTGGAATGATGTTGTTCAAGATGAGCTTATGCTTGTGCAAGAGGGAAGACTAGCATGTGCAATCTTTCCTCCATGATAAAATGATGTTGTTTGAGATGTGCTTGCACTTGTGCAAGAGGGAAATCTATCACGTGCTAGCTTTCCCCCATTGTGGAATGATGTTGTTCGAGATGCACGTGCTTATTTAAGATTGAAAGGTAGCATGTGCTAGATTTCCCCCATGTTGGAATGATGTTATTCGAGATGTGATTGTGCTAGGGGGAAAGCTAGCACATGCTAGATTCCCCCCACATTGAATGATGTTCTTTGAGATGAGTTTGTCCTTATGCAAGAGTGAAAAATAGCATGCGCTAGCTTACCCTCATGGTCGGAGGATTTTCGAGATACGCTACTGCTTGTAAAAGAGGGAAATATAGCATGCACTAGATTTCCTCCACGGTAGAATCATTTTGTTAGAGATGTGCTTGTGCTTCTGCAAGAGGGAAATCCAACATAAACTAACTTTCTCCCACAGTGGAATGATGTTGCTTCAAGATGCACTTGTGCTTGTTCATGAGGGAAAGCTAGCACACGCTAGATTTCCTTGATGGTGGAATGATGTTGTTCAAGATGATCTTATGCTTGTGTAAGAGGGAAGACTAGCATGTGCAAGATTTCCTCCATGATAAAATGATGTTGTTCGAGATGCACTTGCGCTGGTGCAAGAGGGAAAGCTAACAGGCGCTAGCTTTCCCCCATGGTGGAATGATGTTGTTCGAGATGCACTTGTGCTTGTGTAAGATTGAAAGCTAACACACGCGAGCTTTCCCCCATGTTGGAATGATGTTATTTGAGATGTGATTTTGCTAGGGGGAAAGCTAGAACATACTAGATTTCCCGCACAATGAATGATGTTGTTTGAGATGAGCTTGTGCTTGTGCAAGAGTGAAATCTAGCATGCGCTAGCTTACCCTCATGGTCAGATGATTTTTGAGATATGCTAGTGCTTGTGCAAGGGGGAAAGATAGCGCTAGCTTTCCCCCATGGTGGAATCATGTTGTTCAATATGCGCTTGTGCTTCTGCAAGAGTGAAATCCAACATAAACTAGCTTTCTCCCACAGTGGAATGATGTTGTTTAAAGATGCACTTGTGCTTGTTCATGAGGGAAAGCTAGCACACGCTAGATTTCCTTGATGGTGGAATGATGTTGTTGAAGATGAGCTTATGCTTGTGCAAGAGGGAAGACTAGCATGTGCAAGCTTTCCTCCATGATAAAATGATGTTTTTCGAGATGCGCTTGCGCTTGTGCAAGAGGGAAATCTATCACGCGCTAGCTTTCCCCCATGGTGGAATGATGTTGTTCGAGATGCACTTTTTCTTCTGTAAGATTGAAATCTAGCACGCACTATCTTTCCCCCATGTTGGAATGATGTTATTCGAGATGCTAGAATGATGTTCGAATGATGTTCAAGCTAGCACATGCTAACGTTTTCCTATGCTAGAATGATGTTCGACATGCAATTGTGCTTGTGCAATATGGAAAGATAGCACGTGCTAGATTTCCCCTACATGGTAGCTTTACCCAATGGTGGAATGGTGTTGTTTGAGATGCATTTGTTCTTGTGCAAGAGGGAACGCTAGCATGCATTAGCTTTCCCCCACGGTGGAATGATATTGTTTGATATGCACCTGTTCTTTTGCAAAAGGGAAAGCTAGTATGTGCTAGTTTTCCCCATGGTAGAATGATGTTTTCCAAGATGTGTTTGTGCAAGATGGAAAGCTAGCACGTGTTATCTTTCCCCCATGCTGAAATAGCATTGTTTTAGATGTGCTAGTTGTTGTGAAAAACATAAAGTTATCATGTGCTAGCTTTCCCCCATGATGGAATGATGTTCGAGATGTGTTTGTGCTTGTTCATGAGGAAAATTTAGCACATGCTATTTTTTACTTATGAAAGAATGATGTTGTTCGAGATGCACTTGTGCTTGTGTAATAGGAAAGATAGCACACACTAGCTTTCCTCGAAGGTGGAATGATGTTCTTTGATATGTGCTTGTGTCAGAGGCAATACTAGCATGCACTAGATTTACTCCAAGGTGGAATGATGTTGTTTGATATACACTTGTTCTTGTGCAAGAGGGAAAGCTATCACGCAGTAGATTTCCCCCACGATAGAATGATGTTTTCCGAGATGTGCTTGTGCAAGACAGGAAGCTAGCACACATTAGCTTTCTTCCATTGTGGAATGATGTTGTTCTATATGCTCTTCTGGCTGTGCACAAGGGAAATCTAGCATGTGCTAGCTTTCCCCCATGGTGAAATGATGTTTGAAATGCATCTGTACT
Source organism: Picea engelmannii (assembly GCA_009831015.1). Lineage (NCBI taxonomy): Eukaryota > Viridiplantae > Streptophyta > Pinopsida > Pinales > Pinaceae > Picea > Picea engelmannii. The sequence goes on from ML795926.1 coordinate 14,938, forward strand.
TGTCCAAGAGGGAAAGTTAGCACACACTAGATTTTTTTTACAATGGAATTATGTTGTTTGAGATGTGTTTGTACTTGTGCGAGAGGAAAAGTTAGCATGCATTAACTTTCCCCTATGCTAGAATGATGTTTGAGATGAAATTGTGCTTGTGCAAGAGGGAAATATAGCATGTGCTAGATTTTCCCTACACGTTAGCTTTCCCCCATGTTGGAATGATGTTGTTTGAGATGCACTTGTGCTTTTGCAAGAGGGAAAGCTAGCATGTTCTAGCTTTCCACCCCTGTGGAATGATATTGTTTGATATGCACTTGTTCTTGTGCAAAAGGGAAAGATATTACGTGCTATTTTCCCCCACGATGGAATGATGTTGTCCGAGATGTGATTGTGCAACATGACAAAGATAGCATGCATTAGCTTTCCCCCACACTGAAATAATGTTTTTTTAGATACCCTTGTGGTTGTGCAAAACAAAAATTTGGCACGTGCTAGCTTTCCCTCGGATGGAAAGATGTTCAAGATGTGTTTGTGCTTGTCCATGAGGGAAAGTTAGCACATGCTAGTTTTTACATATAGTGGAATGATGTTGTTCGAGATGCACTTTTTCTTGTGTAGTAGAGAAACTAGCACACACTAGCTTTCCCTGAAGGTGGAATGATGTTCTTTGATATGTGCTTGTGCTAGAGGGAAAACTAGCATGCACTAGCTTTACTCCAAGTTGGAATGATGTTGTTTGATATGCACTTGTTCTTGTGCAAGAGGGAAAGCTAGCACTTGTTCTTGTTATTCCATGGTGGGATGATGTTGTTTTATATGCTCTTGTGGTTGTGCACAAGGTAAATCTAGCACATGCTAGCTTTCGAAACCCCATGGTGAAATGATGTTTGAGGTGCATCTGTGCTTGTCCAAGAGGTAAAGTTAGCAGACACTAGCTTTTCCTTACAGTGGAATTATGTTGTTTGAGATGTGTGTGTACTTGTGTGAGAGGGAAAGTTAGCACATGTTAACTTTACCCTAGGCTAGAATGATATTTGAGATGCGTTTGTGCTTATGCAAGAGGGAAATATAGCACGTGCTAGCTTTCCCCTACATATGCACTTTCCCCCATGGTGGAATGATGTTGTTTGAGATTCACTTGTGCTTGTACAAGAGGGAAATCTAGCACATGCTAGCTTTCCACCCCGATGGAATGATATTGTTTGATATGCACTTGTGCTTGTGCAAAAGGGAAAGCTCGTACGCTCTAGCTTTCCACCAGTGGAATGATGTTGTTCGAAATGTGCTTGTGCTTGTGAAAAAGTGAAAGTTAGCACGTGCTACCTTTTCACCACCATGGAATGGTGTTGTTTGAGACATATTTTTATCATCTCTAGAGAGAGCGAAGAAGATCTATGACTATGAAAGAATAATTGTATTTAAATATGACATTGTCATAAGATTTACACTTGTTCCTTTCTTAGATGGAAATTGAGCAGTAGTTAGTTTTCTTTCACTATATAATGTTGTTGCTGGAAATGCACTTCTGCTAGAAGGAAAGCTAGTGGGTGCTAGTTTTCCTCAATGAACAATCAAAATGATGCAATTTATGTTCTAGCAATATATTTGTTCAAATGATTGTCATGATTCTTCTTCATTTTGTTACAAGTACAATGTCGCAAGAAATGATAATATTTATAAATTTATGTTGTCTTCAATAATTTCAAGTTGTGGTAATAGTTTTTTAATTTTATTTTCAGAAATCATGGACTATGAAGCGAGTGAAATTTCAAAGGAATTATCCAAGAAAAAAGAAAAATCGCGGAAGAAAAAAGAAAAATCATGGAATACACCAACACAATATTCTTTAAATGGTATGGCAGTTTCAAAATAGGTTTAAACATCGTTCCAAATTGTTAGACAATATGTTAGTATATTAATGTTGATTGAAGAATTTTGAGCTATTGTTTTTCTTGTAGTAAGGTTGTGTATGATATGGACTTTCATGTTGTTGTGCATATGTATGAAATGGGATGTTATAGAAAACAATTGTATTTTTTAATTCTTGTTCTTTTAATTCTTTTGAAATTATTGTAATATTATAATTTACAATATTTTCATATGATAAGAACTATGGTGCAACTGAAATTCAAATGAAAACATCAAGGAAAAAAGTGAATGCAAATATGACACATCATAAGTATTATGTTCGTATGACATTTTAAATTCTAACTTATGCTCATTTACA